>JAXGGA010012695.1:0-37849 GCA_038373865.1 Uloborus plumipes | reverse complement strand
GTGCATAAGAATTGTATAGTTAAATTTCAATTTCCAAATACGGATAGCAACTCGTGTGCATTCACACGGGAATTCCCCTTTTCATCATTCCATTCGGCATTTTTTAAAATCGTTTTTAAGTTTCAGTCCAGTGTTTGGTTAAGTCTTAAATTAAGAGTTTTACTCTTAGCTATTGTATGAAAAGTATTGCTTAAAAATATTCTTTGTATTTGCACTTACGGATTTATTCACTGTAATGATGAACTATTTGATGTGAAAAAATTTCAGATGGTACAATTCGATTCGAAAGCCATAATTTATAATGCAATATTATTAATAAAAAAAAATGATAAACAAAAAATGCCCTCGCACAATGTAGGAAAACGATTACGGGCTCAAAGTAAGATGGGAAAAAGCCGCGTGTGTATCAAATTTATTTTTTAATTTGACCAGATGAAACTGCAATGTAATAATATTAAAAATGATTTAAATAATGATTCAAAATGTGTTCCACTGTTGTTTCATTTTAGAATATTTTCAAACGGAAAAATCCAATTGCTGAACACAGTTTGATTGTAAGACTTTTTTTTTCTCTTCAGTCATTTTTTATTCCAAATCTGAACGTAACTTACGAGGATTTTCTCACTCACCGTCTGACAGCGTTGCGAACTAGTAGGCTACAATCTGAACCAAAACTTTAGCGTCTGGGCATGCGCAGTGGAAGATGAACGAAAACGTGTAGCGGTATGTGATGTGAAGTTTAACTTCACTAGCGCAAATGTTTTGAGTGGAGTAACAGGTACATTTTGATCTGAAATCTTCATTTTTCTTAGTTTAATTATTAAACAATCACATTTTAAATTTTGAATACACTGCAAAAAATTTCGCCATGGAGGAATTGTTGCCTAATTGCATATTTTCAGATTATTTAGCTTTTAAAAGATGATTGAACTCTTTGCTAAATCTCATTACTATTCTTTATTACCCATATTTTGCATTTTTTTCCAGCCTTATTCCTTTGTTTTGATGTATTGTAGCATAAAATTTGACAGCAGTCGAAAGAAAATTTAAAATTTTAATTAAAAAAAAAAGAAACATCAAATGTTTTAATTTTTGGAAATACCTGCTTTCATTGTTTTTAACAACTTCAACTTTATTAGCTGCAATGAACAAATCTGTACCTCAGAACCAGACTAACGTAAGTCCATTTTCCTCATTTTTCAATAGAGGGGAAAAACGATGTATTCGACAATCGTTTTTCCCCTCTACCGAAAAATGACGAAAATGGACTTACGTTAGTCTGGTTCTGAGGTACAGAAATGTGACAGCATCTTTTGTGCTTCAAATAAGGCTATAAGGCAGCTTTAAAAATGTAATTTTTGGAGAAAATTTCACTTTTCTGTGTATATTTGACGAGATACTTCAATAACTCAACCAGCTGTTTCATTTTTCATATCATTTCAAGAAACCAGTCCGATTAGTTAACCCCCCCCCCCCCCGGCTTTGAGAAATTTATGTAGTTACGTATAAAATATGTTTTTGATGTGTTCTGCTAGGTTACATTGCGTGTCCTTTGCCCCCACCACACCCTAGAAAACTTCGAAATGATGGGCCTATGGCTTGCATAGAATAGTAACGTATTTTATACTTACAACTATTCGGTATCCAATCCTGCTGACCTCTCCAGACAAGATATCCAACTATTTTAAGGCAGGATATCCCCTAGATTTCCGAAATTGATGTGAGGTTATCCGGTGGTTTAATTGAAAATTTTCCAGAAAGGAAGAGTAATGAAATATTTCCAGAAAATTTTGAAATCATTTTGAATCTGTTTTTGGTACATTTTTTGATGATGCAATAAGACTTCATGTTTCCTCCATTACTTTCTGCTTAAAAAAAAAAAAAAAAACTGATTATTCCTCAGTGATCATTTATGTTTTCCCCTTTATTTTCAAATTTTGGGTATCCAAAAATGTATTTTTGAAATAAAATGATAAAAAATGACTTAGGAAAAAAAAGTTTACGATGCACAAAACCAGAATGAACACTTAAAAACTTAAATGAACTCTTACATATTTTTATAATTTTTAAATGTAAGTTGGATGAAATTCGCTTGAGTACATTAAAGCGACTAATTTTAAATGAGAATAAAATTCCCCATGTTTTCAATTTGGAAAGGTAAAACTACAGTAGACCATAATTTAAAGCAGGTTTCTTTTTACTCTGACTAGGTTTTACTACATGGACTGTAAGATTTTGCATCTTTATTTCATTTCACATGGTACAAAGATAAATTTTGATTTAACAGAACAGTGGAATTTTAAATAGAAAATTCCCCATGTTTTCAATTTGGAAAGGTAAAACTACAGTAGACCATAATTTAAAGCAGGTTTCTTTTTACTCCGACTAGGTTTTACTACATGGACTGTAAGATTTTGCATCTTTATTTCATTTCACATGGTACAAGGATAAATTTTGATTTAACAGAACAGTGGAATTTTAAATAGAGAAAATTGTTCTTTTCCTCTTTAAAATGCAAATTCTTGAGATAGCAGACAATATGCAAGCAGTTGTCATGCTAACAAAGTGAGCCTGAGTCACTGGAGGCATGTTTTGCGATTGGTCTCGAAACTTAATCTTTCTAGAAGTGAACTCTCACAATAGGGAAGTTTTCAATTTTTCAATTTTATTTTTATATGATAGAGCAACATACATGAACATCAACGGCGAAAAAATTTTTGCGCTGCCACAAGTAGTTTTTTTTTTTAATTTCAAGCGGCTATGACGTCACTTGGCACTCGTTGGCGCTTTTGAACTTCCTACTAAGGAGAAGAAAGGTCGAGAAGCTTTAGATGCGAGGAGCTCGAGAAACCGGTTTCTCCGGCTTCCGCACTGTTGTTCGCTCTGCAGTGCCGTAATTTTTTTTCCTCGCCAAGTGATGCGTTCTAAAAATTTGAATACGGATTTCGCCAAAAAATATCAAAACAATCACCCCTAGCAGGGTATTGGATTGCTCTTTGATAAATCCAGTTTTAAATAGTGAATTAGTAGACTTTAAGGTATTGATTACGGAAGGAGAAAATCCCGCAATGAAACGATAATATAGCTAAAATCCAATTTTTATGGATGAAAGGCTGAAAGTTACTGCCATCCGACGTCACGGGTTTCGGTTTCAAGGCGAGCTTTTTTTGCGCGTGGGTTTTTAAAAAAAATCATTAAGAATCAACCGTTGTGTTTTAAAATTCGGCAATGGTGAATTTTTGTGTTTTGTAAGCCTCTTAACAATATCTAGTAGTTAAAAAAGGGATATTCAATAGGTCACAACTCACAACTACCCTATTCAGAGGCCACTGAAGTACATTTTTAGGTGACTGGTACTTTTTATGTTTCATTTATTGCTTAAGTGTCCCATAGCTAATAATTGTCATGAAAATTTTTTCATTTGTTTCTTTTGGAATGATCTTGAAAGCATAAAGATAAACATTTCGTCCATTCATTGTGATGGGATCAAAATTTTGAAAAAAATACTGTGTTTTAACTTTTCTACTTTAAAATCACTTATTAGTTTGTTTTCATTTTAGGTAGAAGGATGGGGAGAACTCGCCTAGATTTGGTGCCTTTCCTCAGAAAAGGGCTGGATAAAAATTTGTATACGACACTGTTTTATGTTGATAAAGAACTGGGGAAAGGAAGAGTGAAACTACCCAGAAAAGGTGATAGGTTGACTAAAGCAGACCAGCAAATGCTAAAAGTAAGCTTTTTTCTTCTTTTTTTATCTCCTTATATGGCTATTAATTCAGGAGTATGCAACTATAGTCACACTAACTCTGTTGATCCATGCTCTGCCCTGAAGTAAAAAAGTTGAGCAAAGCAGTAATAAGCAAAATAGCAAAGTAGTAGTTTTGGTACAGTGTTTGCAGAGAGATTGAGATTAAAATTATTCTTGCAAAACCCCTAAAAAGTCCAGGTTTTTCTTCAAAACCTGAAAAAACTCTGGTATTTGATCAAAAACCTAAATCTGCTGGGCTTTTCCTACTCTGATTTAGGGTGGTAGTTTTCAAGGGCTACTCCTGATTTCAGGGTTTCACCGAATGCTTCTCCGTGATTTTATTTTTGTGCACCACTTCCACCCCCTTACTTAGTAAGTAAGGTGCTAAATAAGAGTCGTGGGGAGGAGAAAAACAAGCTGAACGTTAAATATGTTCACACTTGGTAATTTTTTTTTTATTTATGTATAAACGATATCTTTATTTTTTCTATATATTTTTTCATAAAATAAGTGAACGGCTTTTACCTGACTAAAATTGCAATATGCAATACACCGCTAACTCTGCTATTTTGATCCATGGACTGCAGTTTCGTGCTTATTATGCACTTATCAGCATAGAATACGAAAGTAGCTGAGTTGGAGGCGAAAATCTTCTTATAGAGGCGAGAGACAAAAAAAAAATGGTAGCTAATGTGAAATGAGAATACCAGCAAGCATCCGCACTTGGTACAGTACAACTCGCAAATTTTAAGGCAAAGCTCAGGTATAAAGCAGTGAGTAACCGCCCCTAAGCAAGGGCTAAGGCAGGAACAACTTGCAATTCACCGCCAACTCGGCTATTTCGATCCATGGACTGCAGTTTTGTGCTTATTATGCACTCATCAGCATGGAATATGAAAGTAGCCAAGTTGGAGGCAAAAATCCTTTTTGCTGACCCAGCTAGCACACGAGCGTTGGGCCAACGTTTTCACGTTACGTTAGACCAACGTCGGTCTCTAACGTTAGAACATACGTTAATGTGCACCGTCGGAAAACGGTTATACAACGGTTGGTTTCCAGCGTTATCTGAACGCTTTTCCAACGTTGTTCCAATGTAAAACAACAGTGAACCAATCAATTCCAAACGTTATTCCGATGTAAATAACAACGGATAACCAACATTTTCTCGCATTATTTCACTTTAAATTTCAACGCTAAACCTACTATTTTGCAACGATGTGCAAAAGGTTTAGGACAACTTTATGTTTTAAATGATACAATGTATATTTGTTATGCAAATACATATGAACACAAAAAATTTAAATATTGATTTACAAAGAAACTTTTACCTTTTTTTCTCCCCTTTTGAATAATTACATCTCTCATCTGTTTTTCTTTTCAGGAAATATCATTTACCAGCAAGATTATTCTTAAGACAGAATATAAAATCCTGCCATTAAAAATAACCCAACTAGTATTTTTTCTTCTTTATTTAATCGCCAGTGTAAACACGCAAATCCATGGAAATAGAGCAGAACAGCTAACATATAAATATCATACATAAAAACACAGAAAATATAAAAGTTTGTAAAATTAAATAATATTCGCTTTAAAAAAACACACACAAGGATTCAGCTATATCTTCAAAACAAGTTAATGATGCGAAATGGAGTTGGTTAATTTTGAATATTGTGAAAAATGCCCAACTGAGCATTTTTTTTTTCAACTGAATTTTTTTTTATACGAAAGGAGTTTCAATGTTATTTTCAACAACAAAACAATCATTAAAAGATACTGTTTTATTTCTATGCAACACATGTGGAACTTATATAATTAAAAGTATTCTTAACTTTAAAAGAAGAGTAACAAACTCCTTTTCCTTTTTGCTAAATCAAAGACAGAACAATGAGGATGAAAATTATTGAAATCACTGACACTATAATTCCGAGCAATGGAGAGTTAAAATAAAGGATATTGAAATAGTCAAAAAGAAATAAATGGGACCAAATCGTGAAAATTTCACCACCGTACATACAGCATATAATATACTAAAGAACAAGATAACCAATTAAAAACCACCACACAACACTCAAAAGTACCTATTCTAAATAAAGGAAAAATATGAAATTCAAAGCATTCATAAAGTTCGTCACTTACTTTGGGAGATTAAAAATGCACAGCGAAGATTGAGCACTTGTTTCGAGCTACGGCAAGCACGTGTGAAGCGGAGAAATTCTGTCATTGGAATGAAAATAAATGGCTCTACTGCGCATCCCTCACCCCCCATCGAGCCCTCCATTACGCTTCATCCACTCACAAATCAGCAACGAGCTTGAAACAAGTTGGGCGTGAAGGTGAAACAGGTTTGAAAGTTGGAAACAAGTTAGATTAACGTTAGGTTTAAAATCGGTTCCTTTTAAACGCTCATCCGATCATTCGAATGATCGGATAAGTGTTATAAAAAGAACCGACTTCCAACCGAACGTTAATCCTACCTTTGCGATGCATTTTCAACCTTTCCCCAACGGAAACCCGACGGTTTGTGCTACCTGGGGATGAGTGCATTTTTGAGTGAAACATTTTTGTTTCTTTTCATCCTTTTCTTTTAGGGTTTTTTGTGTTCAGTCTCTATCACCCCACCTGATTTTAATGCAAAAACATAACACAACTGTGGTTTAGATCCTGTCTCAAATGAGTTAGGACTCATGGAAGTTTTGATCAGGATTCTACTGAGGAAAATGAGTCATTCAAAAATTACATTTTCTGGGCCACGGGAGGCAGGGTTGTCATTTCGTTCACTTTTTTGAAAAACGTTCGGGACGCCGGAAGAAATGGACAAAAAAAAAGTTTTTTTCATATGTTTGATGTATAAAAATGTTATGATGTGCAATTGGTATCTCTCTTGCATTACCTATTTCCCAAAATAGAATGATGATATCATGCAAAAAAAAAAAAAAAAAAGTGGCAATTAACCCATTGATTTTTAACTAATTTTAGTTGAAAGAAATAAAATTTAACATAGTGAATAAACTATTGAGAGTAATTACATTATAATAAAGTAGACAAATATAATAAAAAAGTTCTTTAATACAAATTTTTAAAAAGAAATTAAAGTGCTGTCATCTTAGATATTTATTTAACACATTACAATCCCTTAAAAAGTAAACTTTATATGATATTTTCTCATAAATTCTATGGTTAAATTTTGTTTGGATTAAATACACATATAAATGTATATCATTTGTATTTGAAAATGCATTAGATGCTACAAGAAATATTGGTTTAATTTTGATTCATTTGGTCATTTATACGTTATATTTTTTGAGGATTTAATGAATGTTGCCCCGTTGCAAAATATTTATGTACACAGCATTGTTTTATTGATAGATTAATGTTATTATACGAACATATTTGATTTCATTGCAAAATTTTCTTTCTTGACATCAAATAATGTTTACTTCACAAGGTTTTTTATATTTTGAGACTAAAACCTTTTAAAATTTCCATTTCAACTTTTATGTTTTATATACATTTTTATTGTTGGCAATGAAACTCCTTCACAAAAAATAAACATCTTAAAATTATTTACTGCTGATGTGTGTTCTCGTAAGCATTAAATCTTATCATTAATATTCATTTATTTTATACAGATACTATATTTTTATAGTATCTATTGCTTATTAAATATTTGTTGGTATACATAATTATATGTGCTAATTTTGACAGTAAAACTAGTACTTCATTGAAAAAAAATCAATATTTTAAAACATTACTTTTAAATTTTGGATTTTTTTAATCAAGAACTGTCATTATCTTTAAAGTGGACAAAATGCTATTTTGTCCGGGGCAGTTTTTTCCAGGTTTTTTCCGCCCCGGACAAAATCAAACAACCCTGACGGGAGGACCAATCCCCCATTACTGCACTAATAGTAGGATGTCTTACTGAGCTAATGAGCACCTCGGGATTCTGTTCTGTACACTAAAGTAATGGGAAATAAAGTACAAAAATACAGGAAAATCAAAACCTCCATTTTATAAAAATGTTCGCAAAAGTTACACTGAGCCTTATGAAGTTAAAATTGATTTCTTGTTTCCTAATTTTAACAACTATAAAACTGCCTCAGTCTTGCAGTGAGTTTATATTACATATTAATAGAAATTTGGATAAGAATTTTGCTGAAGAAAATAAGTTATTAAAACAATAACTTCCATCCAATGGGAATTCAAACTCGAACCATAGGCATTATTAATACGCTTTTATTAGTTACACTTGTATGTAACTCTGAATAAAAGATGAAATTCCCGTTCTTCACAAATACGAAAGTAATATATTTAATACTATTATTAATACTAAAGTTTCAACTATGTTACATGTTGATGCAAGAGTATTATAAGTGTTTCACTTGTTTGTATGTAACTCTGAAAATAAGATAAAATTCATGTTCTTTGCAAATATAAAAGTAATGGTTAAGACTATTGTTAATAGTAAAAGCTAAACTGTATTACTTATATTACATGTTGATGTATTAAAAGTGCATCTAAAAGCGTATTTTTTAGTTCTTTTAAACTAATTTAGAGATTATTAGCACATCATTCTAATCAACTGAGCCAAAGAATCTCCTTTTGGGATGCAATGCATTGAAAAACAATAAATTGGGTTTTTGACTAATTAAACCAAAATGTGAATATTTTTAAGGTGATACTTTATATTATGAAATTTGTTAAAGTATAAAGGAAGTTATCCCATTCTCACACAAAAAAAAAAAAACCTTGGAGATATAATATTTATGATAATGACCAAATATTTTTCAAAGTAATTCTCCAGTTATAGAAACAAAGGAGAGCAACTGCATTTTTCATAAGAATAAAAACAAAATGTCTTCAGAAACTTTAGAAAACATTCTTTAAAAAAAGCAAAACTGTTTTTTTGTATTCACAAAAGTTATTTTTGTTTCTAAAAAAATGTTTTGATTCAGGAGGAGGTAGCAGGAAAGAACCTTCTACAAACGAAGAGCACAATATCCTTACCCTACTCCATAGACTCGATTGAATCAAATAACTGACACTTTGTATGTCAGTAACAGTAATACAGTATCATTTGTCTCTTTTTCTTTTCAGGACTGGGATGCTATTAAAGGTCGAGAGTATAAGTATGGTTCGAGTTACTCCGCAGCAAGACAGCGATTTCGTCAGGCAATTAAGAAATCTATATTTCTTGAGAAAGAAATCAATAAGGATACACTTGACTTCCGCTTTCTAACTGCAGCTGAAATATCAGGTATATTTCTGAAATAATTTTTCAATAAATATCAAATTCGTATGTATAAGGTTGCATATGAAAATGGTTAGCTTGGACAGAAATGAGAATCTTCTGCCATCCAGTACAGTTTTACTTTTTTGAGTTTTTAAAATTGCACTCCTTCTCTCATTTCTGTTTTACTTTTAAACTTTACAAGAAATTAATGAATGCAGGGCTGCGACTAAAGCAACTACAGTGGAGTCTCGAAAATCGGAGGTAATTGGGGGCTGACACTATCTTGGAGTACTAAAAACTCGGATTGTCCGAAAAAGATGGAAATTTTCGGCAATTTATAGTGATACTTAACTGTGATGAAACCGGAAATACATACCTTTATTCTATACTAGCTTAATACCCAGCGTTGCCCGGTATTGCATTATGTTTAACTTATTTCGTTCTAAAATGAAAGAGGTGAGCCTTAAGTTGATAATTCATTGTTAATCGTAATCTTTGTTGGAAAATACTCATATTTAAAGGTTAAATTTTATCAATTTGTGTGCTTAAAGGCGTATCTCTATTACTCTTATTTATTCAAAATTGAAAGGAAATGGCTTTGAGACAAAAAATTTGAATTTTGAGCTTTTTGGATATTTTTTAAATTTCAAAACCCCGCCTATGAATTCCAGTGCATCAGGGAACCTCTGTGCCAAGTTTGATGAAAATCCGGCAGAAACTGGATTTGTATAAGGAACAAACAAACAAATAAATATACATACATCCATTTTTATATGTATAGATATAGATGGTTTTTAGCTTAAAAATGTTATTTGCGTCAAATATCACAGTAACTGAAAACCAAAGTTTAAAATTCTGAAAAATCAGTGCAAATATATTCATAAAAATGTCGCCCCCATTTAAATTAATTGAGCATGTGATTAATCTCCATATATTATTTCTCTAAGCCGAATCCTATACCCGGTCGAAACTCGCTCATTTCTTTATCGAATTGCAAGAAAATTTATGATTTTGAAGCTTATCCCGCGGGCTATTGACGAAAATTAGACCCACCCTCTAAAAAGTGTCGGTTCGTTTTTTATTCGAACTTCAATTTTTGGGCACAAAATTGATTCTATCTAGCGAAATAATTGTCATATCGTCTCCATTTTGATTTCATTCGAAAGATTAAAAAAAATGCGTTCTTTAGAACGTTTCTCCGCTAGCGCCGCGTAACGAGAATCTCAAATCCACGTTTAAGCGACTTATAAGCGATTGAAGTTTGAAAAAGTTAAATTTTTTGCTCAACTGTCAAAATCGTTACATTGTTGTTCAAATCAATTTTAAATGCGACATTTCAAGCCAAGGCTTAGCTCGGTAAATCTTAATTGTAACTTTTATTGTTTCAAAATACTATGGTAGTTTTACGATAACGTTAGTATTTAGTTTAGTAGTAGCCTTGGGTATTTGATTTTAATATAGGCAGGGCTCGCATTCCCCCTAAAATTCCTAAATTTCCTAAAAAGTTTCAGACCTCCTAAAATTCCTAAAATTGTACTAAAATTTTGTGGCATTCCTAAAAAAATTTACAGGAGCTCTTTAGGCGAATTTAAAATACCTTTCTGAAAGTATTTATAGCCAAAAGCGAACTTTTCTCTATGTATTTAATGTGATCAATAGATATTTTACAAAATATTTCGTTAAAAACGTATTCTTCACACTATTTTTAATCTTGGGACAGGCTTAAAATTCTTCCGCTTAAAAACGAACTATTTAATCTCTAAAACAGCTTTTTCACCACTCGACCTGAATGATGCATAACCTGCTTGTGAAATTTTTCGACTTAGATTTGTTTCTTACGTGCCTAAGCTCGATTATTTGCAAATTTCACAATCTGTTTGCATCGGCTTCTATAAAACTCGCTCCTTTTAATTAACTGTAAATTCACCGCTTGGACATCGGTAATTTTATTCTTACCATTAGTTTGAACCATGTTTAATTGTCTTTTGTTTATATATTACTTGTAGGCTCATTATTCAATGTCAACTCATTCAAAAATGTCATTCCTGTTGCATCTAAATCAGTTCAAACCATGAGCATTCTTAAAAAGTAGCATTAGTTTCTATCAAACTTTGTTTTCGCTCAAAAAAGATTTTGAAAAATTAAACAGTTTAAAATGTTGATAAGCATGTGTTTGGGACAGCATTAGCATTCAGGGAATCCAACAGACTTAGTCAATTGTTATAAAAAGATGTGACTTGTACTAGGCCAATGATCCCTTTTCCTTACTTTGATTTTCTCTTCAAACTCAGAGTTATTACGTCAATTATAGTTATTAATTATTCCTACAGTTCTTTAATTTTTGTTCAACAGTTTTTTTTTCACCAATTGCATACTTTTTCTGCTTTTAAAAATGCATTAACTTATCACGCATTATTTATTGAGAGTTTCAGGTAGCATGCATAAAATTGTAGCCTCAGCTTAATTTGATATTCAGAAATGTTTACACTACTTCAAATATTACAATATTCTGAAGGGAAAGAGAGGCAGAGTTGAAAAGCAAACATATGGGCTTTTGACAATTCATAGGTAATTACCCTACATGTTTCAAATATAAACATTGCTGTAGCTCTGAAGACCTTTATGCATAGGAAACTTTTCTTGTGTAGAAACTGACGAAAAATATTAACAAACAGGGTGGTTTTTTTTCTTTAGATAATCTTAAAACTTTGAAATCAAAGTGCATTTAGCGCAGCTAATAGAATTTATAAATCTGTGGCATGATATATGCAGAACATTTTACACCTTAAGATTTCCTAAAGTTGATCGGCAATGGAAAATCAAATGTTTTTAGTTTTTTTTTACATTATATTCGAAAACAAGGGAGGAAATGAAAATTACTAACTAAAAATTGTTCGGTGATGCAAGATATGGTTCTCGATTTGTAACATTGAACATAACAGGCGACACGGGTTAACTTCACAAACTATTTTCTAGGCACTGCTATTTTACTAGATTCAAAAAAAAAAAAAAAAACTTGAAAACAAATTTATTGGAAAAAGCAAAAAAAAAAAAAATAATAAATAAATAAATAAAATAAAATTTGCAGATTTGTTGAAATAACAAAAATATTAATGAGTTTAAAGAATGAATATTATCTGTAGATCTAGTGAAATAGCGCTGAAAAACTGCTGTAAAAAGCTGTTGCAGTTAAAACATTATAGAGGTAATTGTTGAACAGAATTAATATCTGTAGAAGCTGGTCAACTGGAAAAACTCGGATATGCCTATTTTTTAAAAGTAAAATTTTGAAAACACGTCTGTAAGTTAAAGTACCGTCTGGCTTTTGAGCATGTTATATAACATTATTTCTTCTTTGTTCTGACTTTTTTTTTTTTTGTTGATGTATTTGATGGTTGTAATTTATGCTATAGTAAATAAAATACATTTTTAGTTTGGTTTGTCGTGTACGACTGTTAGGGACCTATTTATAATCACAAAATCGTAAATTACCCCTGAAATTTTCCTAATATTTTGTCAAAATGTTCCTAAAATTCCCCTAAAATTTTGAAAAAGTCTACGGCGAGCCCTGTATAGGGTATCACTTTTGTAGTAGTTGTAAAAGTGAACGTGTGAGTTTTTACCTTCAGAGATGTCATTGGGCTCTATTGTAGAAGCATCGGGTATATCGGAAGAAAGTGGTCTGAAAAATTGAGATGTGTTATTTAACATCAAAATTTTCTAAGCATTTTTTATGGAATGAAAATTAAAAGTTTAGTTAATGCATAAAGCTAAAAAAATATACATGATAGGAATGAGAGATGTTTTTTCAAGTGGCTGAGAATGGTTTTCATCCGTATCATAACAATATTCCCTGTTTCTGTTATTTCATCACTGTTTAACCAATCTTCAACATGAATTGTATCTAATTCTTCATAGCCTGGGAATTCTTTTACTAAATCTTCCAAAATATTGTTTTCCTTTTTTTCATTCAGGAAAAAAACTCAGAATTTTTGGGCACCTCAAATTCAGCGGAACCTCATATTTTCGAGACTTCCCTGTATTTTGAAAAAGAGGCAATGGTGGCCACTATTTTAGTGAAAATGAATGCAAAAACCAGTACTTTTTGGTGAATTGTAAAAAATGGGGACTATTTAAATAAAAAAGGGACTAAAATGTAAAAAAATCCAAAATTTTTCTATTTTTTTCTCTCTCCCTTGGTGTGAGGGGAAAAATTGAAAGTTTTCTTAAAAGTTGAGTCCTATAATCTGAAAAAATCTCGAATGTTTTTGCCTTTTGTTTGAGATTAAACGTGTACAAAAAGAGGGAATATTATGTTATAAACATGTTTATTTAAAGAAAAGTGGAATTTTCGGTTTTTATCAGAAGCTTTGTTTTTATCATCTTGATTTTTATAAAAAATTTGTTTTGCAATCCCAATTTTTGGATAATTTGCTTCTGCAACTATGATTTTCATTTTCTGTTGTTTTATATTCTGAATGAGTGTTGATAAAATTCTGCTTTTTAATTTCTTGTAGCCCTATCACATTATATTTTTTAAATAAACATCAGAATTTTGACTGTTAAATCCTTATAAAAGAACTTAGAGCTAAGTTTAAGTTAAGGATAAATTCCATTTTTTTAAATGAAAAATTGGCGATTTATTTTTAAAATTGTACATTGCACAATAGAACTAATAGTATGTTGTTTTTCATTTTTGGCCGTAAATTTGTACTTAGTCACGGTGGAGGCGGCTAAACCAGCTATCCTGGTTGCTAGTAAAAATTAAAGTGTGCAATTTTTGTCTTTTCTTGCGAGTTGATTGGACAAAACTAAACTAAAAACATTATAAATTAGACTTTTGTGTGGTGCCCACTCCAATCCTTTGATTTGAATGTTAAAAAGTATGTTGAAAAATTATAGAGCTATACAAAATACAGACAGATGCTTCCTTTTTTTATTTGTAAAGAAGATTTCATGCAATTAATTAAAATTCCATTCCTATCATAATGAAAGAGGTACAAGTCTTGCCATATGTTGAATGAGTACAAATTTTCTCTTAGAGTTGCTGGAGTAGGGCTAAGTTACTTTATGTAAGATAAATGTCTGTGATTACTTGAAAATTGAATTGAAAAAAAACTAGTTGCTGGATTACCTTTCAGGGGAAAAAAAAAAAAAAAAAACAAGGAATTATGTGCTGTACTTTAGTTTAATCATGACTTCAATAAATGGATCTTTTACATCATTATTATTATTGAAATAAATTGATATGAAACTGCTTTTGACAGCTTATTGGAACTATTTATGTATGGTGCACATCGAAAGAGTGCTTCATTTGTCAGACGGTCACGGTTTCATGCCATGCAGCAGAAGTGTCTCTACCATTATCGCATTATTATGCTGCAAACCCTAATTTTAACAAAGTTACAGGTGACTTTTTTGCACCTGCCGACTATTTTAGAGACTTTCTTATATTTGAGGTTGCTAAAGCAATTGTGTTTAATATCATAATTCAGTGGCAGCCCTTTAAATACCTCTAACCTTTTCTGTTTTTATTCAAGCAAAATGTAAGCAAAAATGAAAAGTGGTTGTTTGTCTGCTTCTTAAAGTTTACCAATAGCTTATTGATTTGTTTATTTTTTTCGACAGAGAATAAACGAAAACAGAACAATAGTTTCTCAGAAGCTGCCCTTTCTCCCGTAGAAAGCATGTCTTCAGGATATGTCAGTGGATCTGGGTCTGAAATGGAAGTGGACATAGAAAGTACGCAAGAATGCAAAACGTCATTTATTTTGGAATCGATTCACCATGATCATAATTTTGGTTATAATTCATGGATCAATTTTCCTGAAAAAGTGGACGAAGAAGTTCCTTATAACATCTTTGAAGATTCTGAAACCAGTGTTGGCCTGAACACCGCTGATGAAATTACTTTTGTTGAAGATAATCACAATATGAATAAACAATATGCGTTTCCTACTCATTTTGAAATTGAAACATATTTAGACGAGATGAATACATTAGATGAAAACGATCCAAACTTTTCAAAGGAGGAAATGTACGAAATGTATGTGCAAAAACCTCTTAGTGGTCAAGCTGTGGATCCAAAGCTACATTCAACTGTAGATATTCTTGCTTCAAAGTCAAAGAGAGTAACAGAGGATTTGTCTTTCGAGATGGGAAGAAGTTCACCGATTGATTTCATGGATTCACTAAACAGGCAACAGAATGCAAATTCCATATTGCCATCTGAACCAGATTATTCTGTTCAGAAAAATTATGAGATGGTAAAGATACAGGAGCCACCTGAAGCTGTTCCCATAAAAGGTGATATTTTAAAAAAAATTATTTATGATTCTGAGTATTGAATGATTTGATTCCTACAAGAGTAAATTTATTGTCAGAAATTTTTATTGTTTAATATTAATTTTATACTTTGTTAGTTTAATGTAACTTCGTATTTTTAGGTGAGGAGGGAATTGATTTTGTGTGAGAAATGCTTCATAACTGTATGGATATATCTTTTCTTTTAGGGGGGGGGGGGGGTGAGGAGGCTATATCGACCCCTATGTCTTATTAAACTGCATAGAGGTCGTTAGTATATATTGTAAAGTGTATAATATTTGACAACCAAAAACAACCAATCTTCTTTGATAAAAGCCAGCTAGTCTGGCTTTGTTTTAGAAAAAGTAGACTTTTTATAGCCCTGTGCTCCAGCCAGCTTATACACCACACTTTGCAGAATTTGGAAGAAAACATCTTTTATCACAGATACGCTGCATTGGTGTATAAGCCGCGTTATAGCTTGATTGAAAAATCAATGTGCAAGTATCAATAACTCAAAAATGAGATACATTGAGATTGTTTTAAAATGATAACTAAGTTATATATTAAATATAAACAGTGGTGTTGTGAACTTGAAGAGACTATGAAAGAATTTGAAATATAGGTTATGTATATATATATAGTTTTAAATGTTATATTTATTAATCATTTTTAAAATTTTCAACCTCTATCAGGGTTCCCACGGTCCTTAAAAGTCCTTAGAAACTCCTTATTTTTCATTTTGAAAAATAAGGGCCCTTAAAAGTACTTATTTTTGATTCAAGGTCCTTAAAATTATTTTTAAGTCCTTATTTTTCACTATTGCTAGTAATTTAATGATTTGAAATTGCTAGCAAGAATGAAAAAAATATTCTTTCAACTTTTCTTTTTTACTGCTTTGGGATCTTGTGTTGATATCTAAACATTCTCAGTGTGAGCAAAGAAAATAAGCCTATATGTGTTGGGGAAGGGAGAGGGGGTAGTTGTCTAGAAAATGTCCACTCTCCATTTGGAGTTTGCAAAAAATATATATAGACATGGACTAATAGATGCTTTAATAAGAAAAAAAAAAACCTTTTACCTCTGCAAATTGTTTGTCCTCTCGTATTTCTCCGTCTGTAATCCATATCACAATGATTTATTTTAAAACAGTGGTGCTCAACCTAAGTCTAAAGAAGCATAGTCATTTGAAGGTTTGACAAATCCTTTTCAACTAGTTCCTTCGGAACAAAATGTTTTTAGAAGTAAATACTGACATGTAAATACTGATTTTTTTTGTCTGGCTACAAAAAAAAAAAAAAAAAAAAAAAAAAAAAAAAATGCAGGAACTTAAGTCTTTAGTATTTTTGATCTCTAATCATATTGAAAGTTTTTCTAGATAGCATCGTAAAACATGGAAAAAGAAAGAAAATTACTTACTAAGAACTATTATTTTCACTACTTAATTCTTATTTTATTAATAAATTTTTACAACTATTTCTTAGAAACCAGTTTCTCAATATTAGGATAATGACGTAAGCAGCTACATGGGTCAGCTTTGCAAGCTGTAGGCACCACTTAAAAACCATGTTTTTCAACCCATGCTGCAGGCATACATTTTGCCTCATTTGAACGCATTATTCATCATGTCAATCAATGCAATCAAATGAAAATATTTTGTAATCTTGCACATTCTCTACTTAATTGCTTCCACTTGAAAATTTTAATACATTTGCATCTGCATTGATTCAAGTAAAAATTATGGTTGACATTCACTAATAGTTATCTTAAATGCAGTGAGATTTTTTCAAATAATATAACAGTTGCTCAGTTTGTTATATTTTGTCATAATTTGAATTTTCCAGCTCATATTTGCAAAACATTTCTCAGATAAATGAAATTTTCTCTTCTCAAAGCACTATTTTAGACAATTCTTGATCCCCTCTCCTACTGCAAACATTGCATCCAGAAGGTCATGGAAAATCATGGATTTCAAATTCCAATTGTATCAGATACCTTGCATTTTGTAAAAGTTTGGGTTTGAAGTGTTGCATAAATCTCTTACATTTATCCAAATTGTCTACATCAGTGGTTCTCAACCTTTTTTCAGCTACCGCCCCTTTGCAGAAGGGCGTGAAACGGAAAAGAGGGAGAAGGAAAAGCAGTTTTCTTGACCGTTTTAACTCTATAATTTTGCCCAAACAGAGAGTTGAAAAATGACCAGGGGGTAAAAAAAACTTTAAAAAAATAAAAAACTTTTCAAGCATAAGATATTTGTTTTTTTAAAAAAAAGCAGGTAATTTTTTTCCTCTAAAAAGCTGCATCAAATAAGCAACCAAGTGCCAAGAAAAGTTCCATCAAATGAGTGACCTATTTTAAACGTAAATAAGAGCAAAAAGGTTTGAAATAAAAATGCGTTGTTTTCAACTTTTTTTTTTGAAAACTAATATACTTTGAAAAACTGCACTGTGTTCAAATAGTTCCTCAAACAATCCAATCCCAAAACCGCGTTGTTCTTACTAACTTGCAGCTATGCTTTATGCGTCCCTCATTTATGGCAATAACAAAGCCGGACTTTCGATTTTTTCCAGACGGGACCAAGACTCACACTACCAACCCTACATGTCATCCTTAAAGATTACTCAAGTTTTAATTGGAGGCGAAAAAAAATCTTCACATTTACAAATTACAAGATAAATTCAATTCAGAGATTCTTTTTGAGTAATTTATGGCTTTGAAGGTTAAATATGCGAAAAGTTACAAGTAGTAATTTTTTCGAAAAAAAATATGCCCTGGCGACATCACAGTAAAGACAGCGCTTGTTTAGAAAATGGAGTCTTAAAAACGCATTTCCTTTAATATTAGGTTTCTTGGTGTTAAGAGTTAGATTCAGACTCCATCACTATGAAGCATTTAAAATTGACGTAATTTTAGGCAAGTTTTGTTAACGTTAACAAGGCAGAAAATGGTCCCTTATGAAATTTTTTCAAAATTGAAAGTTATTTTAAGGCCAATTTTAGTCATGTTAGGGGTCAGAGCTCCTTCTGTTGTACACTGAAGTTGAAGTCTTTTAAAAACCTAAATTTAAACTATTTTTTGTTGTGGTTGAGGGAGTGGTAAAGGTTCGGGAGTTTTCTCCGGAAATTTTTTCACTATACTCTGAAAAACGCAACTGTAGACTGACTACCTTTGGTGTTGTTACGGCAATGCTCTTACAACATAAAAAATCGGTCAAGTTTGGTAGAGGAATTTTTAGAAGACGACTTCCTAAAAAGGTAATTCTAGGCTCTTTTTGGTCATGATTAGGGAAAGAGTAGGAGGGTAGTTCGAGATTCCCTCCCGTTATCATTTTTTACAAAATCATTAGACTGTCTTTTAGAAATGTCTAGAAACAAAGTTTCAAGCTTTGTATGGTTATGCTAGAGAAAGAGGTGTGTGGTTCTGGATCTTTGCCCAGGAAGTTTTTTTCAAAAGTCAAGTTTTCAAAGCGCAATTTTAAGCCTTTTTTTTTTGTTGGCAATAAAAGTTAGGAGAGCAGGGAGGGGTAAGGAATTTAGGACTCTTCTTGAGCAATTTTTAAACGGACATCAATTAAATACAATTTTAAGGCTATTTCAGATAGTTATGCAATGAAAGAGGGGACCCACATCAAAACTTTTTTGAAATTTAAGTGCTATTGGCAAATTTTGGGCTGTCTTTGATGACGTTAGGAGAAGGATCAGGGATCGGGAGACAACTCCAGAATTGTTTTTTTGTAAACTATCCTTACCGATCCATGAGAAAAGGTCTCCTACCGCCTCCCCCCCCCAAACATGTCCGCCGCCCAAAAGAGGTTCACCGCCCCTCAACATCGGTGGCGGTATCGCCCCCGTTGAGAACCACTGGTCTACATGCAATTCTTTTTAATAAAAGTGAAGAATTCTTCCGCTTAGACTATTTTGGAAACTTTGGCATATCTGTCCTGAATTTTAGCTCTGTGTATGTAGTTAGGTATTAGTAAAAGTGATTAATTCACTTTTACAAAATTAAGTTTTTATCATAATTTTACCAAAATCTGAACTATACTGAAGTAAATAGAAGTAGCATCAAATTAGAATGCCTTTTATTGAAATGCCTTTCTTGCTTGCCTTTTATTGAAATCCGTTTTAGCATTTTTGTTTCATTGAGAAAGATAGTAAATTGACCCCTTTTTCCTCATTTTAACTTAATGTATTTGTATACGACATTTTATACTTTTTTCTGCAAAACGCAGCCTCAAAGATTCTAGTGCATCTTGTACTCAAAGCTAGTAATTTTTTGTCCAGTGTTTGATGTAAAATTGCCGATAGCCTTGGAATTGTCATGAAGAAAAAGTTCAGATCGCAATTTTTTTATTTTGAAAATGTTTCTTAGTCTTGGGTTTGAAATGTAATGATAAATGCTTCAAAAACATATTTTTTGGGGAAAAAAATGCTTGAAAATAAAAATTCGTTTGTGCAACCTATAAAATTCATGCATATTTGTTGACTAATTAATGCTTTCGAGGTCCTTAATTTTTTTGAAAAAGGTTCTTAGAAAGTCCTTATTTTTTGTTTTGAAAAAGAAGTGGGAACCCTGTCTATAAAGTGTGTATGAAAAAACTGAACATGTGTGTTTTTTAAATGCTGTTGCCATGCATTAAGTGCAAGAACAGTTAAAATAAGAAAATCATTGAATCACTGTTCCTCCGATTCAATTACATTTAGAAGTTATCAGAAAGGCAAACTTACCCTTGGATTTTTTTTTAAATAATTTCTTTCTTAATACTTCTATAAAAAATACCTTAGCTGAAAATATTTTGTTAAATGTGTAAAAACTGCGTCTAGATCGGTATGAGCGTATGCTGAAAAAAGGCTTGAAAAATGAGTGAAGTGAACTGATTTTTGGCAGCATGTATTTGTGTCATTCTTATGTGACAGCTTAGAAGTTGAATTATTCAGTTCATTTTTTTAGCATGTTTCCTCAAATCTGAACGTAGATATAGAATTGTTCAGACCAATTTGATTTATTTTAGGCTTATAACATGAATTTAATAGGTGTTCTGAATATTGCTTTTACATTGTGTACGTTATTGGCGATAAGCACGGGCGTCGTTGGCAGGGGGGACGAGGGGGACATGTCCCCCCCAATATTTTGAACTCATCAGAAGTCCCCATGAATATTTTAAAATAATAATTTTGAAAAAAAAAAAAAATCGGGACTTTCATTTCTAAATCTAAATAAAATTATAACTCCAATCTTTACTAAAATAACGAAACCTTCCGTATCTATTTGAAAGACTGTCTGAGTTATTGAGTCTTATGGTGCTTTTAGCATCGTTTGTATCATTTTTCTCCTACAAAACCCATCACTACGTAGTTAGATCAAATTCCTCCACTTACCAATAGAAACTTTCCCTTTCCATACCCCACTCAATCACTCCCCGCTGGGACAGGGACAGCAGAAGTAATAAATAAATCTTAGAGGGGGTTTCTTGTGTTTTCCTTGGTTTGGTCACTTGATTCTTGAAGGGCTAGGACAATACAAAATTCTTCGAAACTGATGCTTCCTTAAAATCTCTGATAAGGATAGCGGGCTGAGGGGGAGGGTGGTTTTATGGCCTGCTCTGCCTCGCCCTGCCTAGTTTTCTCACGCCAGCTGTACAGCTGTGTTTTCTTTCTTCGTTTTTTTTTTTTTTTTGGTAAGATTCCCATTACTGCCCAGAATGAACCAGATAGTTTCATTAACGTCATTCACTCCTGGAACTGATTCCCGAATGTTCGTTTGCTCTATACAGGGTGTCTGCGCACCTGAAAAGTCATGGATTTCATATATGATCGAAATTGGTCATGGAAAGTCATGGATTTCAGCGAAAAATGTCCAAAAGTCATGGAAACTGACTGTTTATCATGGATTTTAGCGCTCAGGATCGGTGGTTATTTCTCCCGATCTCGGAAGAACAAAAAAACATCCATCGTCATTTTGCTTCGTTATTGCAAGGTTCCAGCGATTTTGAAAAGTCCTTGAATTTCATTTGGTCTTTCAAGAGCCCTGGAAAGTCCTTGAAAATTTTAAAATGTCCTTGAAAACTCCAAAAGTATTATTTTTCGTAGAAAATGTGCCGAAAAATCGGCGATCTTCGAACGTTCACGATCGTGCTCCTGCAAAAAATTTTGTCCATCGAAAAATCGGCAATCGTCGGGATTTCGAAATCGGAAGCCGTTTTTTCAAGACGAAAATTAAAAAAAAAAAAAAAAAAAACATACCCCGAGAAGTTTTATTTTTGCGCATAATTGGCAATCATTGAAAGTTCGCGGTTAGGCGCCGCTTTTTCGTTTCGCTTTACTTTTAAAACAATTTAGAAATAGAATAATCAGGATTGGATTTTTATACAAAAGAATATCTTTAACAAGTTAAACATGAGCTTTTCTGAAAAATACTTTTTTGCTGGCATCTTAATGATTTTCTTTCAGCAAAATTTAGATTTGTCTGGTGGATTAGAATTATTTTTCGAATTTTTTGCTTCCATGATCATTTTTTTAGAAATACCAGGGACAGAAATACGTGTGTAATGGGTTTTGTACAACTTATTTTTTATTTATTTATTTTTTTTGGTTGACATTCTAACATTGAGCACGTGCTTCGCCGAAAATGGCGTGCCATTGTCAAGTCTTCAATCCTTTTGAATCCTGTAAATACTTCAATTATTTTGATATTCTGAAGCTATTTTTATGTTGTGCTACGTTAAATATACTCATTGTTCATTTTATTTTAATAATTTATTTATTTATTTTTGAACTCAAATTTTAGCTCTTCCAATTTATTGGTGTCTAATAGTTTTTAAAAAAACACCGAACTTTTAAAGAGCTTCAGGTGACTTTTCATTTGTTTATTTAATTACAAAATACAGGCACGTTTTTCCTCGAGTTCGAAAAAATCGAGTAAAAGCTGTAAATTCAAAAGAAAAAAAAATCACAATTTTTTCTTGGAGGGGGGAAGAAAAAAGAGTAGGGGGAGGGGATAGAATACATTTTGCATGTACAGACTGGCAAAATAGGGTGATCACATTATATCTTGGTCTTATTCTGAAATTATAAATTTTCTTCATGGAAAAAAAAAGATTTGTCTGATTGTTTTTATGCTTGAATAAAGAGAAAATGTTGGGGTTTAACATTTTTACCATTCCTTTGAATTTACACTTGAATAAGCGAAAGAATTGCTTCCAATGTACCTTTCCCTAAAATTTTCTTTTTCATATTGATGAAAAATATTTCACGATTTTCAGGTTTTTCATATTAAATCTGTAAAGAATCTGTACTGTTCATCAACATTTACATCACTTTTGAAATTAATCTTGATTTTTGTGCAGACCCTTTCTTAGAAGTTAATTCCTGGAAAATTTTTTAAACCTCCTTAAAAAGTACTTGAATTTTATTTTTAAGATTGTAGGGGAACCTTGTATTGGGTACAATCAATACTAAGATTAGCCTTAATAAGAGTTTCAAACAAGTTGCATTGTGTTGACCAATCAGATGAATATTCAACGTTGAAACCCGTGAGCAACCCGTGAGCGGCGAATTTTCCGAAACTGTGCATGTGCGCGGACTTTGTCCCCTGACTGACAATAGAGCATGTGACGCATTTATTCAATTTGAATTTCACACTTTCATACTTCTGCTTCTTCAGAGAAAAGAAATGTATGTAAATTCATTGCGAATTGAAAATGAAAATTTTGTTTCTGTTAGTGATGGTGCGCAGCTTGTTTGTTGGTTTGTTGTTGTTGTTGTTTTTTCGTTTATTTATTTAGTTTTTTTTTAATCATCGCCACAATTGCTGTTATTCTATAGGATTTGATTTTTTTCGCTCTTTCTTTATTTATCAGTTACTTTTCATGTGCTATTTTTGACATACTTCATTTTAATTGTCATTAGTTCAAGCGATTAGCATTCAACACAACTCCCTTGTTTATTACCTTCTTCTTTTAACTTAAAAATTACATGCCCAAAAATTCTTTAAAGTGATGAAATAATAAGGCTTGTTTAGTTGAGTATTATTCAGATAACTAAATTCATTTTAAAAAGTTGGAACCGACAAAATATTTTATCGCTGCATTTCTATGAAAATTTGTAAAAAGGACTGAATTATCATTAAAAAAAAAAGCAAGTTATTTATCTTCCTTACAAATTGTTTTAAATTGAAATTTTCAAACCTAATTTTCAGCTGAGAAATCTAAATTTCAAAATGGAACTTTCAAAATTAAGTGAAAGTATCGTTCTCAGCATAGGCACAATTGAAGCAAAACAAATGCTTGTATGGAGGAGAGGGTAAGAAGCAATAATAAAAATCAATTAAATTAAAAAATAATAATATTAGAAAGATTTCTCACATATCGTTGAAGATCAAAATGCCAGATGAATTATAAAAAGGATTTTTTTTTTCGTGGTAAATTACACTGCATATTAAGAAGTAAGAACTTTTTAGACAGTCTTCCCCCTGAAAACTTCTATTTAATCGTTTCTAATTATTTGTTTTTATCAAAAGTAAAAATAATGACGTGATAAAGCAGGATGAAAAACATTAATACTTCTTCAAGCACTAAATTAAGCTTTTGCATTGTTACAAATGCATGAATTTTGAATAAAGTAACTTGAGCATAAAATGTGAGATGTGGGAGTATAACCCTATTTTTGTTATTCATTCATTTGCTGTTTCAGCTTGAATAAACATATATCTCTCAATAAAAAAAGAGACGTCTCCGTTTCCCTCTCTGTCTTTTGTCAACAACATTTAGGATCGTTCTATATTTCGTTCTACAGGGGTTAAACTTTTGTTTCCGAAGTAGAGTTCTCGATAATTCCTGCCCTAACATCATTGAAAGTCAACTGAAATAACGCTTTTCGAATATTTTTCTGTCCTCTTTAAGTTATCAAAGATGAGTGTCATTCCGATGAAAATGGTACAAATCATGTCTGAAACTCTTTATTTAAGATTATCCATTTAAATAATTTCCCCCAACTAATCATATTTATTTGTATTGAGTTTCCATTTATTTGTGTATAGTGAAGTGTAAATAACTAGTACATGACTCATTTATGAAAGGATTTTAAATATTTTGATCACTTTGTTTAACAGAGTGGACATAACAGAGTGGACAAATAAGCCTTTAAAAATATCTGTATAATCACAAAGAAAAGTTAGAATCACAGAACAAGCATAAAGTGGAATAAACAGCCTAAAACTGTAAGTCTGTCTGCAATTTCAAGAAAAATCTATTTTTTTCATCATGAAATCGGCTCTAACAGAGTGGACATCCAACAGTTCAAATTAACTATCATAAGAAAAGAATGAGGCTCACCCTGGTTGTTGACTACATAATTCAATGTAGCAAGCTAATCACGGCAGTTATACTACCTATATTTTTAAAAAATATATCAGATTGAATGCAATTGTTTATTTTATTTCCAAAAGGCATATAACAGAGTGGACAATTCGAAACATAGAAAATCTAGGGACATGGATAAATAATAGTGTTTTTTGGGAAATTTTTTTTCATTTGCGTAATAATCTGCAGAAATGGTGTCAGAAGCATCTTTTGTGCAGTGCAGTGTCATTTATTTTGTTGTTACATTTCAGTTTAATTTTAAATCACATTTAAAATTCTAGCAATTTGAAGCTGGGACACGTCATTTTCTCCTTCTTCTGACAAAGATATTTTTTTTTGTGTCATTTCTAAATGGATTATACCTAATCAATTGATACTTGAAGGCACAAAATTAAATGGAGAACCAATAAAAAATACACTTAACGGGTGGTAGTTATTAAAATTGATTTTAAAAAATTCTAAAGTCTCAGACATGATTTGTACCATTTTCCCATACCATTCCCCATAACCCATGACCATTCAATTTTGAAAAGTTCCAGGGTGGGGCCAGGTGGGCTAAATCTCCCTTCCCCTAACATCTACGCAGATAGTCTAATACTGCGTTTTTACAGTTACATTTTCAAAAAAAGTTCCAGGGGAGAACCCCCGAACCTCCTTTCCCCTAAAAAAAATCAGATAATTGTGTTTTTAAAATTTTAATTTCCAAAAATATCTAGAAAAGCGCCTCTGAACCTCTTCAACTACTACTATTTCCAAAACTTGTTTAGAATGCGTTTTTAAGACTACAATTTAAATAATTTTCCGAAAAGAGCGAACTCGAATCTCTAATCTGCGTATTATCAACAAAGATAGTCTAAAATTGCGTAAAAAGTCGAATTTTGGTACATACAAAGATTCAATTTTCTGAGCTTCTATTGCAGCTAAAGTCTTTTGTTATATGTCATTTTAAAGCTCTTTAAACAAGCTTTCATATGATATATGATTTGACAAGTTTTCGTGATGTTAAAATTTCAAGGTCACCGAAAGCATTATTTGACCTTGAATATTTCTGTATTATATATCTCCAGGAGCCATGGCATTGCAATAAAGTGGTAATAGTGTAAAAAGTCTATGTCCCTTTTCATCCAGATCCCATTGCTGTCCCATTCTGAAATTTTTACCACATATATACTACATTGGGAAGTAATATATATATTTTTTTCAGATTTTTAAAAAATACACTTTTTGAGATATTCAAGGTCAAATAATGCTTTCGGTGACCTTGAAATTTTAACATCACGAGAACTTGTCAAGTCATGTATCATATGAAAGCTTGTTTAAAGAGCTTTAAAATGACATATATGAAAATTGAATCTTTGTATGTACCAAAATTAGACTTTTTGCCATTTTTCGAGTTTTTTAGGGGGTCCCCCACAAAAAACTAACACCTGAAAAAAAAATTTGAAATAATTTTTTTGTATCACTGTATTCAACCCAATGATTTTTTTTGAAATTGGTGATGGTCAAGTTTTGAGGCTTGTTGATTTCACTTGGACCCATATCGAAAAATGGACGGATGAGCGCATGCGAACCTCTTCTCCCATAACATTACCAAAGATCGTTTAAAATGCATTTTTAAGACTACAAATTCCAAAAAATTTCCGGGGGAGAAACCCCCGCACCCCCTTACTTCTGGGTAAATGATGCATTTAGGATTAGGAACACGTTCTCAACTCTCTAATTTAGTTATGACTTCCCTCTTATAAAAGAAGCTGAACCCATTCATTTCCCTCTGTTTGAAATTAATGAGGGGTCGGCAATTTCACCCCCCCCCCCCAACTTTTTTGTCCCCGCTACGGGTCAGAATATGACTCCTTGTGGTCCTTATTTAAAAATTGCAATGTTCATTGGTCTTTACAAAGGCTAAACACTAGAGTAGGGCGAAAAATAAAAAGTTTTTTAGATCAATTTCTAATAGTTGCCAAAAATTGTCTTTGGTGATAGTTAGCTTTTGTTCAAAATTTGAGAAAAATCGGTTAATATCTTCAGGGGGCGCTGCGATCGCAAAGTTTTATCATAGCTTTTATCGGGATTTTATGGTTAAAATACGAAAAACAATGCCGGAAGCTAATCTCATTGCATTTTTTTACTCATAAGATATATTCATGCATTCAAAGCATATGGAATAACTCACAAAAAATTATTTTTTTATGATATATTTATATTTCAATCATTTAAAAAGAAACAAAAATGTGAAAAAAAGTGATTTTTTTAAATATAAATATATTATATAAAATAATGTTTGTGAGTCATTTCATATGCTTTTAATGCATGAAAACATCTTTTGAGTAAAAAAAACGCAAAGAGACTAGCTAAAGGCATTCTTTTTGATATTTTAACCATAAAATCCATAACAAAGCTATGGTAAAACTTTGCAATCGCAGCGCCCCCTGAAGATATTAACCGATTTTTCTCAAATTTTGCACAAAAGCTAACTATCACCAAAGACAACTTTTAGCAACTATTAGAAGTTGACCTGAAAAACTTTTTATTTTTTGCCCCACCCTACTAAACACGTTTAAAAAAAACATGAATTTTTCCTAGCATTTCTTTTTTTCCTAAGTCCCCCTGAATGTTCAGCAGGCAGCGACTCCCATGGCGATAAGCATTCCTGCCCATGACAAAAATCATGCTTGAATTCATACTCTCCTTCATGTTTGATGTTACATTATTCGATCTTCTGCATAGGTCATAAAAAATAACCACTGTAAAATCCCGAAAGTGACCCCGCCCCCTTTTTCGTATAAATGGAAATTTATCTTAAATCCCGAATATACTTAATCTTAAATCTCAATCATACTCCCCCCCCCCCTTCCTGAAATGTATCTGTTTGGTTTTGAAAAGGACTTTCAGGATTTTACAGTAGTAAAATAAACTTTTTTATCCTCCTTCTGAGACATATCAAAACAAAGTTTAAAGAAATGTTATTTTTGTTCTCTTTAGGGTCCTGTCGTGCATGGAAGTGTATTCAGGTTATTAAAACAGATGTATTCATACAGCTCATATTTGAAGAAAAAGTAAGTTTTCTAAATGTTGGAAACTAAATTTTTCATAACTATTATAAATTTTATTTTATTTATTTATTTTAGTTATGCAATTAAAAGAGCTAAAATCAGTTTGAACCTGTTAACTACTTTAGATTTCATTGCATGGTTTTTCTGAAATGTTGTATAGGCTTTGGTGCTTTAAATGCTTGCATTATAATCCTAACTTTACTACTATATTTTACTATTTTCACAGGTATATGAAGTTAATTTGCCACCGTCTGGAGAGAACAATTTTTTGGATTATGGTAATTTTTTTAAATATATTTTTGAATTGAATAACATTCTGTAGCAACTACAAAGCAGAATGTGATTATTGAGATATGCATCACAATGCAAGTGTGGATTACCAAATATTCTTTGCACTCTCTTACTTAAATTTTGCATTTTTAAAAGACAGTATAGCATAAAGTATTTTAAAACACACTGTGTGTGTAAGGTAGTCCAGACTTCCCAATTTTGGCAGGAGAGTCCCATTAACCGAAGGTCCTGCTAAAATGTCCGGTTTTACCCTTTAAATACTGTTCAAGTCCTTTTTGTTAAAATTCCAACAGATAGAGGAAAATATAACTATAAACTCAATTATTCAACACTAACTGGGCAATCATAGTCAATTGTAAAATATCTTTTTTCCAAGATAAACTTTTGATTTTAAGAGGTAATGAATATCATTTCCAGCAATAAATATGACTGACATCTTTGTAAGTTGGCTTGATACTGTTAACTTCTCGTGTTCATGCCATATTGAGTTACTTTTCAAATCAACGTATTTACAGGTATATCTGAGTCATCTATGCACTTATAACTATGTTTTTATTTCAGATTTTAGAAACAATAACTATAATTTCATAAAATATGGGCATTACAAAGGGATTTTTTTTCCAAATTATTTTGCCTGTGAGTATCTGAAAATCTATTTGGTGATATACTTAGTTTCTTAACCCATTAATGCCGGTTGGTACAAAAATATACCAACACGGAGAAGAAATATAACTTGTCCTTACATGGCTCTATCAGTCTAACAGTTGTGTATTTCACATGGTAAAAACTCACAGAAAGGATTCTATATATAAGTTTCGCACTCTTGTCGAAAACGTGTGAGATAATAAGCTAAAAACTTGAACGAATGTCTTATTGATGTTTTCGAAGTCGGCATTAATGGGTTAAGGAAAAAAAGTATGTTGCCCCTCCCCTTCTTTTCAGCAAAATGTCCTGATTTTTAGCTTAGAAATTCTGGTCACATTATGTGTGTGTATTTATATGCATATGTGTTATATTATATGCACATGAATATCTACCAAATGTTGAAAACTTAATTTTTGAAAGTTTTTTTTTTTTTTGTCAAACAGAAACTCTTGAGAGAGTAGCAACAGTAATTCACATTCAATGTTTATTAAGAAGCAGAGTTTCAATGAAAAGAAGGCAAAATCTGTTAATGAATATTTTAATTTCTGGGATTCTCATTACAAGGAATTTCAAAGGCCTGCAAATTTTGTTTGTGGTAAGGTGAATTTCAGTGTTGTGGGATTAAATCATGAAATGGCAGTTTTTAAGACAACTGAACATTTGTTTCATTGAGACTGATATTTCTTGCATTGGTGTTTGCTGAGATATCACTGTATTTAAATTAATTTCATACAAAATGTACATTTTGTGCAAGACACGAAACTTCTTCAACCCTTCCCCTGAATGGTGACAGGACTTACTTGGTTTGTTTGGGGAGAGGTGATAACATTTTATGCAAGACAAAATGATTAGTTATGCAGTAAAAATAATGTGATTAGTGACGCACAATTATTAGTCTCTTAAGGCAGGGGTCTCCAAGCTTATTTATATGTAGTTTTTTTTAACTTTTCTAAGACCTGAGAGCCAATCCCCCCCCCCTCCTCAGATTGATAGCTTATAGTACACTTCAGAATCACACATATTTTTGTATCAGAAATAATAGAAAAATTCAATACCAACCTTTTTAATTAAGCGTTGTGGCATTCTTGGGATTTAAAAACAAGTTTCAAACTTCATATCAGTATTCAGTTTTCTCCTGTGGTTGTAAAATTTTCCTTTTAGCATCAGAACTAACATTCATTAATCACTGGGTTAAAAAGCTAAAATAACCAAAGTTATACTTGAAAATGGATTCCAAATTTATTTATTTCAGTAACTAACAATTCCATAACATAAAAAATTTTCTAAGCTAAAGTAAAAGGTGCACTATTTTTACTTTAGCTACCAGTTTATTTGGCACTCTTAGCTTCTATAAGAGGATTTCAGCCTCCAACTCTGTTTCTGTCTAAACCAGACTGATGATTCCTTATGAGGATGAAACTGCAGTATCTGGATGACATGGCCAAACTTGCGATTCATTTCATGTAGTTCTGCTTTAACCCTATATTCGGGGTGGTAACTTACTACTTAATTGAAATTAATGTTTGAGGACAGTGTGTTAAAAAGTTATCTTTAGGCATATTTTGCTACTAAATATTTTGTTTTAATTTTCAAATTTTCAAATTCAAACCTGTATGCCAACTTTTAACTCCTCTAAGTTCTGGATTGTAGAGGTTACTTTTCCTGTTTCTACTTATTGTGATTAAGATAATGGAATGAAAAGAAATGTTTTGTTCAATTTTGACATTTTAAAGTGCATGTGTACTTCTATTCAATAGGTTTTTTTGAATAACCTTATGCATGTGTGATTGATTAAAAATGGTACTTGTAAATTTTATTGCTACTTAGAAAACTTATCTCAGGCCTCACGGTGAACCGCCAATAGTGCATTCACGAGATGTGATAGTAAAAGTAATCGAAACAGCCTGACATTTGGTAAAGCTTGACCGCTGAGAGACAGCACTCTTGATTGGTTCCATAATGTGTTTACCGGATGCATGATATCTCTGCTGCTACCTATTAGAAAATGAAGCGGACCGTTTTCGCTTCAAGGTCAACCGCCATCTCTCCGTGGTTAAGCTTTATAACAATTTTTTACTTGGATGAAAGCAGTGCCAATCAGATGAACAAAATGTTCATGAACAGAATCGCCAATCCAACAAGTAATGCATGAAAGTGGAAAATGTTAATGCCTAACAGCAACCCTCTTTGTTTACTTCCGTTACCATTTCTCCTTGAATGCACTATAGATTTAAATTCTTATTTATAGGTAAGTACTGTGCATAATGATCGTTAATTTGTTGATCTAAAATTTGCTATGTTAAGTTTGTTTTCTGTATTTTTTTTTATCTAGCATGAGCTCTGTATGTGCATATATTCTGTATATGTTCTTAACCACTCTCATTCCTTTTTTAAGAAATGTAAATGTAACTTATGCAGTTGTTCTTGGTACATTAACTGTGCATTACATTTTTTCTCTCTTTCTATTTTCCAGGAAATTTAAAAGCTATCGTTGATAGAGAAGTGAAAGAAGATTTGGAAAATTATCGTCCTTTTCATTGTGCTATGATTGGAAACGGAAGTTATCTGACGATATATTTTAAACCCAAATGTTAAAATTGGGGTTCCGAGCACTGAATGTCTTAACAAATGATTGGTATTAAATGGGCATAACATATATGTATTCATACATATAATACTTATATACAAGAATTTAAAAAAAATGTTGAAGTAGGCTAGATAAAGACTTGGGCTTCCATAAAGTATTGTGTTCAGGGCAGTCCACTCTTCAAAGTATTAAACTTGAACAGAAACTTATTTTGAATTTTGGTAGCTGAATTTTTGCCAAAAGAGTAACTTTTTGATTTTCTGAGCATTTGAGTCTCATTACTGTTTCACAGTGGCATAACGAAAAATTCTTTTAGGGAGTATCCACCAAGCTAAGAAATGCAAAATATAATGCTGGAATTGTTAATAAAAACAATCAGAATTGTATTTTTTTTTACATAGACCCTACGCGCTTGTAGCTGCATGAAACTAAGTAAATAATGAAAAACATATTTTAGGCTTTAAATTTTCATTATAGTAATGTAAGCTTGAGCCTTAAAGGAGGGTCAGGACCAGTGGTTGGAAAAACTACATTTCTTTTGTAGCAAACTACAACTACTTTGTTATTAATGTAGTTAAATACAACTACTTTTTGTAAAATGTAGCGACTACAAACTACTTTTGAATTGTAGTCGCTACTTCACTACTTTTCAAAAAATAAAAAGCATACACCGTTTGAGGATTGACCGAAAAAATTCAAAAAGTGGTTTACATTAATAAATTAACTCATTTGAATATGGAATGGGACTAGAAATTGTCTTTGAATTTATTTGTCACTTTGCCTTTTTTTTCTTGCTAAAAATTATCCTTTTTAGATTTTTTTTTACAGTTTTTACGAATATTTGCCACAAGAAAGGATTCAAAAGTTGAAAAATGAGAACATGAAAATTATTTGAAAGAATGTAAAACTTAAGATACCAAATAAACCAATGACATCAAACACATAGAATGTATTTCGTCAAAATGATGTATCTAAGATCAGCTCATATTTTTATGGTTCTTATTTCTCATTGCTTCCGCTGCTGTACTCGCGCATGATTTGCACCAGTGAGAGTCAATGAAATTTTTTTTTCTCTTTTTAAAATTTTTTTTTTTCATTATTTCAATTATTTTTTTAATTTAAAAGTAGTTTACAAAAATCGCGACAAGCTACTATTTTTTTGTATTGCGCTACTCACTTCTCTACTTTTTGTAGCGCTCTACACTACAAACTATTAAAAAATTTAGCTGCTACAGTAGTTTCGCTACTTGTAGTGCACTACTTCCGACCACTGGTCAGGACCACCCCTTTTCTATGCCACTGTTTAAGAAAGAATTTCTAGTACTTAGGAACAATTGTTTGCTTTTATGTAACAATTCGGTTAGTGCATTGTTTACTCGAGTTTTGGTTGTAATTGGATGATTGCTCTGGTAAAATAAACCCTGAACCAGAAAGCAATATGATTTTGGAAGCCTCTCATTACTTCCTGTGCACATGGATGTCACTGAGTTTTGAGACATCTTTTTCTCTTTATCTAGCCTTGTATTTTGTCTAACTGAGCACCAGAACGTGAGCTCTAGTCGGGATGAAAGGTCACATACCATACCCCGGTCACGTTTCTGAGGTTGACTCAATATTGTTATGCCCAGCACTGATAAATATAAGCCTATTGCCAGCATACAAAAGTATGCCATACATGCTTATAAATTACGTGGCTGTGATGCAACTTGGAAGAAATCCCAATTTGTCTCCAGCAAATTATTGTGACACGTAATGTATTTAGGCAAATTAGGAAACTGTTGAGATATTTGGCACCATTGTGCTTCCATTGAGATAATGCCTAGGAGCACAAACTCTTAACAAATGAAACCTTTTTTATAAAGTTAAGGGAAAATAACCTATAGAACTTCAGTAAAACATTTTCTTTTTTAAATGCCATGTACAAATCTCATTCAGCACCTTGGAGGCTCCTTCCTTGCAGTAGTATCATTCATTGCTAGTACTCGCAAATTAAGCTACTTGCAATTTGATTTGAACAAGGAAACACTGCTGTAATGATTTGCATTAATTTATAATAGAATGTTAAAACCCCTTTAGAATTTTTCCAGAGTGCGAGTTTAGGCATTTTTACGGAAATTCTAGCTGTTACTTTCTGATAGCATTTTAGGATGCCACCAGCGACAAGGTCGGGCACTGTGTGTTCTCGAGTCCTTGCTAGTCGTAACAGAATCCCCCGCAAAATACCAGCATCGAAATGAAAGTTACGTGCCGGTTACCTCCTTACAATCATAGGGCCCAAGTATTGTTTGGAAAGGTCAGGGAGGAAAAAGGGTTAAATTGCCCCTCTGAGCATGAACTTGGAAGGCATAAAAAAAAAGGATCCATTCATATTCTATAAGTGAAGCTCTTATAGTTTTGAAAAAAATACTGCCCTGAAGAAAAAATATATTGCAGTTATTTATGGAAAAATGTTAAAATCCCTATAGAATATTTCCGAAATGCGAGTTTAGGTATTTTTACGGAAATTCTAGCTGTTGCTTTCTGATAGCATTTTAGGATGCCACCAGCGACAAGGTCGGGCACTGTGTGTTCTCGAGTCCTTGCTAGTCGTAACAGAATCCCCCGCAAAATACCAGCATCGAAATGAAAGTTACGTGCCGGTTACCTCCTTACAATCATAGGGCCCAAGTATTGTTTGGAAAGGTCAGGGAGGAAAAAGGGTTAAATTGCCCCTCTGAGCATGAACTTGGAAGGCATAAAAAAAAAAGGATCCATTCATATTCTATAAGTGAAGCTTTTATAGTTTTGAAACAAATACTGCCCTGAAGAAAAAGTATATTGCCATGGCTGCCACACTTCCGTCTAAGGGACGGAATTCCGTCTTTTGTAAAATCTCGAACCATTTGGGAATTTTTTTTAGTTATTATGAAATTACAGCTTTAGAAAAAATAAGAAACAAAGCAACTATTTAATCCTTTTCTTTCTGGCTGCATCCAACGCCATCTGTCATAAAAGAGGACAAAAGAACTGGAGAGAGGGACTCAGAGGATAAAAAAACTAGTACATGTGCCTAAGTTAGAAAAATGACCAATTTTTTTTCGCAGGCTAATTAAATATATTTCATTCATCATTTTAATATAGAAAGTTGTGTTACATCTCTTTATTACGATGTATCTTTCAGCCAAGAATATCTTCCTTGAAATAATTTTTATTATCAGTAATTTTTTGATATGAACTATAAAATCAGATGCTGTCTTTTTTCAGTAACGAATAGTAAGTTTTTTTTGTTTTATTTATTACTAAATTATTTATTGTTCAGCATCTTCTCCCTAAAAATCTTTTTAGATTGTCAAAAAATGTTCTGAAAAATTACATTTTTGTTAATTTTGCAATTTGGTTTCGTAAAGTAGTAAATTGCAACGCCAAAAATAAGCAATATGTTAGTGTATAAAAAATAGAACATATTGCGCGCTAATGTTTATGTTACTCAAAATTACGCCACGCGCTTTTCAGTCTTAGCCATTTTTTAGAGTGGCACCCATGCAGTTATTTATGGTAAAATGTTAAAATCCCTATAGAATATTTCCGAAATGCGAGTTTAGGCATTTTTACGGAAATTCTAGCTGTTACTTTCTAATAGCATTTTAGGATGCCACCAGCGACAAGGTCGGGCACTGTGTGTTCTCGAGTCCTTGCTGGTCGTAACGGAATCCCCCGCAAAATACCGGCATCGAAATGAAAGTTACGTGCCGGTTACCTCCTTACAATTATAGGGCCCAAGTATTGTTTGGAAAGGTCAGGGAGGAAAAAGGGTTAAATTGCCCCTCTGAGCATGAACTTGGAAGGCATAAAAAAAAAGGATCCATTCATATTCTATAAGTGAAGCTCTTATAGTTTTGAAACAAATACTGCCCTGAAGAAAAAGTATATTGCAGTTATTTATGGTAAAATGTTAAAATCCCTATAGAATATTTCCGAAATGAGAGTTTAGGCATTTTTACGGAAATTCTAGCTGTTACTTTCTAATAGCATTCTAGGATGCCACCAGCGACAAGGTCGGGCACTGTGTGTTCTCGAGTCCTTGCTAGTCGTAACAGAATCCCCCGCAAAATACCGGCATCGAAATGAAAGTTACGTGCCGGTTACCTCCTTACAATGATAGGGTCCAAGTATTGTTTGGAAAGGTCAGGGAGGAAAATGGGTTTATAGCGCCCCTTTGTGCTTGAAATTAAAAGGCATAAAACAAGGAAATGTATTTTTATCCTGGAAATGAAGCTCTTATAGGTTTGAAAAAATTGCCATAAGGAAAAAGTATAATGCATTCACATTTATGATAAAATGTTAAAATCTCTGTAGAAGCTTTCAGAAATCCTAGTTGAGCATAGTTATGTAAATTCTGGCTGTTGCATTCTGATAGCATTCCAGAGATACCACCAGGGACAAAGTCGGGCTCAGTGTGTTCTCGAATCCCTGCTGGTCACAAGAGGTTTCCCCGCCCCACAAAATATCGGCGTCAAATGAAAGTGTCAAGTGTGGATTATTTTCTTTCTATCATAGTACCCTGGTATTGTTTGGATAGGTCAGGGAGAAAGATTGGTTTGTAATACCCCTTAATGCATAAAATGGACAAGGAAGAATGAAAATAAAAGATATTTTTTCTTCGTACAAGTGAAGTTGTGAATATGTTGAACAATTTCAGTGCTTAAGTAATTTTTGTTTCTAGATTAGGGAACTTTTGTTAAGACAGACGGTGGCGATTTAACGAACATGCTTTTTCTTTATTTCATTTGTAACAGTTTACTAAATGTTGTAAGTAAGACTAATGTTGTATTTGTGTATCTTGTGTTGTATTTAATAGAATTTTAATTTTGTCAGTTTTAGTACTTAACTTTTCCTTCTAGTTTTTCCAGTGTATTATGAAATGTTCTAATAGATCAGAATACTGTTTATGTTGTTCTCATTTATCCATTGTTATACTAGTATTTAGTAATAGTTTATTTTTATTGTATGATATTTTTTTCTTTTAATGTGACAGTAGTAATATTTTATTCAATTTACTAACAAGCATGACCAGAGACTAGACTAGACTAGACTAGACTAGACAAGGCTTGTGTCGTGTCAAGGTTTTTCAAACATTGCTGTATTTGGAACAATGTTTTTCTTTCATAGATGTTTTGCATTCAATTTTGTTTTGTTTTTTTGAATTTAACCAAAAAATATTGTAATGACCCCCCCCCCCCCATACACACACATCACTACTTCCTTATGGAATTGGATATAAGTGTGTTACAAGAACTTTTTAGATTAAAAAAAAAATTTTATATATATTTTTTTCCCACGTTATATCTAGTTTGAAAAATATTAAATTTCTTCTGATTTGCCTTAGTCATTAAAGAACCCCTTTGTAGTTTGTTATGTTATTCAGGTGGAAAACTAAGATGTAATGAAATTATTACCTTGTATTTTGATGCACCAACATTTTGTTATTCAAATACAGTTGGGTCTTGATAACTCAAAGCCTTATAACTCGAAAATTCCTTTACCTCGAAGCTTTCTGTGGATCCCAAACTCTTGAGAAGACTATGGAAACTTCTTATAGCTTGAAACTTTCAATAACTCGAAGCTTTTAGCTGATCCCTTGGGGCTTTGAGTTATCGAGACTCAACTGTATATGCATGAGTTGTTAATGCCTTGATATTACTAAATTTGAAATCTGAATTATCATTATTGTAATTAAATTTGCTTTGAAAACTCAAAAATCTTAGTTTTAAACTGAAAAATACAAGCTGAATTCAGTTTTCCAATAAAAGCATTTGTTGAAGTTTACTATGTATGAATATAGTTTTTTGGTTGTTATATTGATATCATTGGTGTTTGGAAACATCATTGTTGCATCTCTAATGTTCGCAATGAAATTCTATATTATGTGTAAAGAATAAAATAGTTTGAATTGTATACTGATTATTTACTCATCATTATCTTTATTTTTGTAGCCACTGATGTTGATTGTCTAAGATTTTCGCCAAGTCGAACAATTTTCCAAAATAACTCTTTTGTATAAATATATACTTCAAGGTTAATTGTAAATGTTATTTTACAAAATAGTATTAATTTCCAGCCAACAATCAATTTAAAATAACAAAACTTTAGCTTCATAGCATCCAGAAATGAAGTTAATTCCACATTCGACTTCATAAGACCAAAGATAATGGATTGCAGTAAAATATACGAAATTTTGATATAACTAAAATTTCTAATATTGTTAGCCAAGTGCAGTAATCCCGTAAATTTAGGCAGGCCTGTCCGTTGAGAAATCATGGCATTCAGTTGTTTCCTACTGACTTTGGGAAATTTAACGTGTAAATCGACTTTTTTTTTCTGCTCTTTTTTGACAATTTATGTAGAGTATACTCCATAAAAACTGCTCCCCACGGGAAAAATGGAGGGTTCTAGACCAGGGAGTGTTTTGAAAGTGATCCTACGGCAGGACCCCCCCCCCCCCCTTGTTTATTTAGAGTGCAATGATCAAGTGAAATTTATCTTGACACTAGAAGGCCGACCTTCTCAACCACTAGAAAGCGACTAGTGACATTTCAATATTAGTCAAAAGTCAGTAAGATATTTGCACAAAATATGACCAATTTTCATTTCA
>JAXGGA010012694.1:0-37852 GCA_038373865.1 Uloborus plumipes | reverse complement strand
TCACCCTTTCTTTTAAAATGTAAAAGTAATACATTTAATACTATTATATTAATACTAAACTCTTTACTATATTACATGTTGATGTATTACAAGTGTTTCAGTGGTTTGTATGTAACTCTGAATAAAAGATAAAATGTACGTTCTATGCAAATATAAAAGTAATATATTTAATACTATTATTAATACTAAAGGCTAAACTATATTACTTGTGTTGATGTATTTTAACCGTATGTAAACTTAGCGAATATTCAAAAGTTTTGAAAATCTTCTAAAAACATATTTTTTAGTCCTTTTAAACTATATTTAGGATTATTATGACTTTATTCTTCTGTAAGTGGTATGTTGAATACTAATGCTTCATTTGTTTAAATATGTTTAGTGAAATGCATTCTTTGTTTTATTCTATAAGATATTTGCTGAAACAGACAGCTTTAAGTTATGATATCTCTACCATTAACTCATGTTTAGGTTAAAATCATCGAATATTGGGTGCCCTTTTTTTGCTACTGTAATCTAGCAGTAACATAATTAAAGTAAGCTAACATAATTAAAAACATAATAATACTGAGAGAAAATGAAACTCGGGATTTTAGGCATAGGATTGTTTAAGTTCAAAAGTTTAGACCAAAAATGTCAGCTACTGTCCGTCCTTGAAAACTGTGCCTAGCACTCGTGAATAGTTCCTCTTAAAAAGGGGTGATGGGTTGTGGATGGGAATTTTCCGAAGTTTTCAATTTAAAACTTGCATTTGCTATTCTTTTGACATTTTCAACAAAACAATGTATTTGAAATTAGTATCATTCTACGTTGTTTGATAAGGCTCAAAATGCTTCTTATTATTCTTCCCCTTACTGTTATTTTACCTATTACGCCTATTTTAATAAGATCAGAGAAGACCTGACGCATGCGTAAATACGCGGCAATTTTTACCTAATAAAATCAGACAGCATCAGTTTATTATTATTTTCTAATTTGACAACGATTTGGTTACACGGAATGCATTCTATTAAGTAATCTCTACTAATAATAAAGCTGAAGGTGGGTGTGTCTCTCCTTCTTTCCTTCTTTCTGTCTGTTACGCGCGAAATGCCAAAACCGCTCGATCGATTTTCATGCCACTTGGCACAAAATTAGTTTGTAGCATGTAGTTTTGCACCTCGAAGCGATTCTTCGAAAATTCCATTTCGTTCTTTTTCTATTCGAATTCTTAGCGGAAATTCGATAAAATAGGGAAGAAATATTTCATACACATTTTCAAGTCTTATGTCATTCGAAAGCTTGAAATTTTCTGCACAAAATGAAGTTTTTCGAAGTTTCTACGATCATCAGGAGAGCTGTAACAATTGTTTTCAGAATCCCGGAATTCAAGGCTTACCTTCAGTAAAGCAAGCCAAGCGATTCTAAAATGGTAAAGCTCGAGAATAAAATTTGTTTGAAAATAGAGATGAAATGAATTATTTTATCAACGGAAATCAACTTTTCATGTTGTTACCAAGATTACGTGTTCATACTTATTTTTGTTTCGTTCTTTTTTCAGCGTTGCCAGACGTAGTATTTTTGATACTACGGTAGTATTTTTTCGGCCCAAATAAGGAGCGTAGTATTTTTCTGGCAACCCTGTTTCCAATATACTAATGACTTCATCAAAAGATTTGGCGGATTTTTTTTTTTTTTTTTTCATTTTCATAGATGTCGCATTTCAGCAATATTGATTTTGGCAACGTTTGGAAACAGTAGTATTTTGTAGTATATTTTTTTAGAGGAGGCGTAGTATTTTTTTGTTTCAATTTTCTGGCAACCCTGTCTTTTTTCCGGTGAAAATGTGCTTTGGGACAATGCTTGGCGCTTTTTCAAAAAGGTCACCAACTGGCGCGTTTTTGCGTGTCTCGCGGAGTCGAAAGCTCCGAGAGAAACTACGCAAAATAGTCAGGGTTACCACGCTTGGAGTGCCTATCGCCCATTTAGCGAGAAAAGGGTACCTAATGCATAGATTAACCAAATATTGTATCAATTGCGATATTGCATCGTTTTTTTAAAGTGTTTCATTTCGGAAAATGTATTGTTTTGTTTTTAAAGCTAGGAAAGAAAACTTTCCTCTTTTAAACTTTGGTAAGATTTGTGTTGGTTTCTGTGGGCAACAAAATTGTTCTTCTTTTCTCTTTTTGCTTATTTTTGTGCACCTCTCCTTGGGGTTGCATTCGAATGTCCCCAAGTGGGTGTTTTACCCCTTTTATGGGGTAAATCAGTGTTTTCAATGCAGACAAAAGTGATATGAATTGGCGCGACCATTTGGCGATATATCGCCAAGGTTTTGGTTTGCAAGTGTTTGACGCCAATTTAGCGAAAAAAATATTTTTTTGATTTTGGTTCAATTTGGCCTTATTGGCGATATTTTGCGAAAATTCCACTGAATGATGTTAAAATCGGGGATATTTAGGAGATTAATCATTGTAAAATATTTTTTTGCATTGTTTCGCAGCAAACTAGGGATACAAATGTTTGAATTGTTATCTTGCTCACTTCAAGCACTATTTTAGCACTTAAGGCATCTACTAAGAAATATACACGTAAAATTAAGTAGTGTGGGGTCCATATCAGATTTTTATATCATACTTTGAAGGAATTATAGGTGAATTATAACTAAAATAGAGCATTTTTTCTGCTACATCAATTATTTTACGAATGAACTTTTAATTTTATGCCACGGGCAAAGCCGTGCGGGTACCGCTAGTGTACTATAAAAATGCACTAGTAAACAACTATTTGCATTGCATAAATCAACTATTTTCACTTCAAACAAAGCATATTCTTTTTTGATTATCAGGGCAGTTTATATATGCCTATTCGGAGTATTTTCGATACCAAACCCAATGTCTATATAAAGGGATTTGTGCGAAAAGTTAGCTTAAAATCGGAATAAAATAACGAATTCAAATAAAAAAAATATATTCTAGATGCATTGAACACAGTTCAAGAAACAGGAAAAAAAAATGTTTTCCCCTTGACCATCTTATGTAGCCATCAGGCGATGGACATGTATAGACATGCAACGAAATTTGCCATGGGAAGGTAAAAGGTAGAATCTGAAAATTTCTCATTTTTTCCTTTTCGTTTTTCTTTTCTTTTACAGTTTTGTCCTTCACTGTATTTAAGCTTTAGTGTAAAAGTTTGCTTATTTGGTTTCCGCAGAAAACAAAGCACAAAATAAGCAAATAAATTAATACAAATTCATAACTAAATAAATAAATAAATAAAATCGTCAAATTCCAGCATTTTCTACTGGCAATAAACATTCTCAAAATGCGTTTCTTCAAATATCTCAAAAACTCATTTCTGAAAACACTGCCCCTTTTAACCTTTCCACGGGTAGAATAATATTGATTACAAAATTTTTGAAAAGACAGAAAATATTTTGAATATACATCCCAAATGAATTAGAAATACATATTCCTCTTTAAAATGAAGCTGAAAAATGTCTGCCTGTGCACTGGAAAGTCTGTTACGAGATACAAAAAAAAAAAAAAAAATGCCGCATCAATTCTCCCTGCTTCCCAGAAATTTCCATTTATGCCATCTAGTCACGTCTGTAGGCTATTTTCTACCTGCTTTTAAAGGATTTTTGATCGGGATCTCTTCTATACACTTCACTTAGTCCAAAGCAACGATCGCATTTCGGAGATATTCCATTAGCAGCAGCAAACTCAGTTGTGCCTTTTCTATTTTACAATGCAAAGTAGGAAATACTTGCTTTCAGAATCCCGGAAATTAAAAGAATCTCCAGGGGGAATTTTATTCAGTCAAATTTTATTTGAGAACGGAGGGTAATTATTTAATTAAAAACTGAACGAGATGGGTATCTGCAAATGAAAGTTTGTTTGAGTTTTTTTCGTTTGCGAGAAAAAAAAATGAATACTTTCGTTTACGAAATTTGCTTTTATTTTTCTTTCTAAATGTTCATTACTGTCCGTCTGCAAAAACCACGCCTAGCACTCGTGAACCATTCCACTTAAAAAAGGGTGATGGGTTGATGGTGGGAACTTTCCGAAGTCTTCCATTTAAAACTTGCATTTGATATCCTTTTTAACCGACTTCGAAAAAGGAGGAGGTTCTCAATTCAAAGCGTATACTTTTTTTTTGTTTGTTCGCACATAACATCTGATCTACTGAACCGATTTGGACGATTTTTTTTTAATCGATAAGAGATGGTGTAACTTAGGTACCATGTAGTCATATGATGATATTTGTTCACTAGAAAAAAAGTTATGATCGAAAAACTAGCGTTTCATGTCATTTAAAACAATATGTGCTATCGTAAATCCTTACTTCAAGGAGCGACCCGATGGTCAAGTGGTTATGTGCGTCAGGTTTAAGTTCCTGATGGAATGAGATCGAGTCCAGGTCTGCAAGGATTTTTTCGAATGATTTTAATGATTGTAAAGTCCTTATGCAGGTACATCCTCCCATGGGGATCTACCCCATATTTTTTTATAGTACAAAATGACAATTTAGGTCGGATCTTTGTTAAAATTGGCAATGGGGTCCTTCGATGCTGTAGAATTTTCTTATGGACGTTTGCGCCATTTTTGGGAGCTTTGAATCGATTGTGGCAATAAATGGTTTTTTGATTTGCGGCACTTACATTATTTTTTCAAAAATTATATGCACAATCAATTATATTATGTTAATTTTTGTACCTTTATAAAATTACCTTGCATTTACGTCAAATTCAAGGTAAAATTAAAAGTCAAAAATTCTGAAGATGATAAATATATGTTAAAAATTAAAGTAACTATTTTTTGTGATTTTCATATTGGTTGTGACCAAAAAACATCATTACAAACAAATAAAATGTATCAAACACCATGAGTGTTGAGTTATTAGGCAAAATCTGCTGTGTAATGCTTTTTTGCACTGCAGGGGGGGGGGAGGGGTATGAACGATCATTAAAGTGACATAATTTTTTTTAAAATAAGATTTTGATTTGTGGTGTTTGAAAAGAGCTAAAGAGTCCACTTTAGTTGAAAAGTACTTTCCATGAAATGCAAAAACTTGCACCAATTTTCCAAGTCTTACTCTAACCCCTTCTCCCACAATTCAAATTACTTACTTTTACTTTCAATTTTTAACCGACTTCAAAACTAGCTGTCGTGGCCGTCATGAAACTTTCTTCTATATCTATCTTATGAATTCCGGTTACAAAATAAAATACGTACTCGCCCGAGTAATTGGAGACAGCTCCAATTTCCCAATTATCGTAATAACCCTGCAAATGCAGAATCAATGAGCGAAATTGGAAATCATTGCAAAAGCCTTGTTTAGATAAATTGCAAACATTTTATTTGTTAGTAAAAAGAAATTGGCAACAGTTAAAAATTTCAAATCATTGAAAGTTTTCAGCTGTTTTGATAATTAAATAGCGTGAAAGCGATTTTTTAATGAATTAATTTTTCGCATTGTTGACTAAGCGCAAAAATCACCCCACCCTCCCCCTGGGGCGATTGGCGCCAAAATTTAATCGATGCTTGCTTCCATGATGGGTTAGTGTTATTCCAAATTTCATTCAAATCGCAGCAATATTTCCCGAGATACAGTAGGTGCAATGACAAAATAAGCACTTTTGATTGCTCCACCCCCCTTTGAGATATTGACGCACAAATTGAATCAGCACCTGTACTCAATAGGGTCTACCTATGGACCAATTTTCGTTTGATTCCGCCGGTTACTTCCTGAGATATAGCAGTCACCCCCGCGCAGAACACGTGCGATTGCTCCACCCCCCTTCGAGATATTGACAAACAAATTGAATCAGCACCTGTACTCAGTAGGGTCTACCTATGGACCAACTTTCGTTTGATTCCGCCGGTTACTTCCTGAGATATAGCAATCACCCCCGCGCAGAACACGTGCGATTGCTCCACCCCCCTTAGAGGAATTCGCTAAAAAAAGTCAGGTGCACCAGTTCACATGGTGGTACATATGTGCAAAAATTTTTGTTCGATTTCATTCAGTAGTTTTTGCTCTAGCGCGGCCACAAAAACTGGTCACACACATACAGACTCACACACACACAGACAGACAGACAGACAGACATTTTCCAAAAATGGTCGAAATGGACTCAGCGCACCTCAAAACGTGCAAATCCGTCAAAATTCGACATTCGAAAATTTTCACGAAACCAATACTTTCTTCTATATATTAGATATAGAAGAAAGTAAAAAGAGGAGGTTCTCAATTCAAAGCGTATGTTTTTTTTTTTGTTCGCACATAACATCTGATCTACTGAACCGATTTAGACGATTTTTTAAAAATAGATAGGAGAAGGTTAACTTAGGCACCATGTATTCATATGACGATATTTGTTCACTAGAAAAAAACTTATGATCTAAAAACTAAAATTTCATGCTATTTAAAACAATATGTGCTATCGTAAATCCTTACTTCAATCAGCGACCCGATGGTCAAGTGGTTAAACGCGTCGGGTTGAAGTTCCTGATGGAATGAGATCGAGTCCAGGTCTGCAAGTTTTTTGAATTGCTGCATGGTTTTTTAACTATATTTTGATTATTTTAAGTGCATTTACACTAAAAAGAATGAAATAAAATATTTTTGGAAAAAAAATAGAACCGACTTCAGTTGGAAATTGCTCTAAAAAGTAAAAAATATTTTTTTTCTTTGAACACCATCGAAACTATTTTTAAACATAAGTTTTGAAGTCGGCGCAAAAACAATGTATAGAATCATACGCAACTAGCAATTTAACTATAAATATAAATTTTAATAGACTCACTTAATTAATTACCACACATTCGTGTAATGGTACAAGTATTCTGCTTTTAATTTTCAATGGTTTCTCTGAAAAAATGTTGGCAAAATATGGTTAAATATCCTTTTACCTATCGTTTTTGCGCCGACTTCAAAACTTATGTTTAAAAGTAGTTTCGATGGTGTTCAAAGAAAAAAATTATTTTTTACTTTTTAGAGCAATTTCCAACTAAAGTCGGTTCTATTTTTTTTTTTCCAAAAATATTTTATGACATATTCAACTAAACAATGTATTTGAAATTAGCATCGTTCTACGTTGTTTGATACGGCTCAAAATTCTTCTTAGTGTGCTTCCCCTTATTCTTATCTTACCTATCACCCCTATTTTGGTAAGATCAGAGAAGACCTGACGCATGCGTAAATATGCGGAAGGTTTTGCCTAAGAAAATCAGACAGTACTCGTAACTTATTCTTGAGTTAACCTTCTGTTTACACTTCCTCATTTTAGCACACAGACACTCATGTCTCATGAGGTATTGCATGTATTTCTTTTGAGATATGTCCATGATTGAGCAAAAGAGCAGTTAAACTAAAAACTGCAATTTTACCCCGCACGTGACAGCCCATATATTTTATTAAAACTAATAATTTTAAAATCTAATCAGTAAAATGTGCTGTTTAAGAAATCACACATATGGTTGCAGCCTCGTAGGAAACTAAATTCTGCTCATTACCTTTACGAATTATTATTCATAATGAAATAAATTAACTGTCACGTGCGAGAGATAATGTCAGTTTTTCCGTAAAATAGCCCCCAAAACATTATTTAAATATTATTTCCGGAAATCATCAAAATTTGTTCCACACGTTCTGTCCTCATAATGTTCAAACAATAAAAAAGTATGGTATTTATTAGAGATGCTCCAAAACGCAAATCGTATGTTTTTTTTAATTAAATGATAGAAAATAACGAAATAAGTTTTAGGAAGTTCCCTCAACCCTCTCAAGCGTTTAGGACCCAATGAAAACTTCGAGATATAAGGCTTTGAGTTTTCGAAACTCGACTGTACAATTATTTACGTTTAATACATTTAGTTAGATTTGATTCTTGTACAAAAAATACTTAAAAGTTTTAAAATTATTAAAACAAATTTAAAAAATATTTTCCCCGTCAATTAATCGGCAAAATTTTGCGGAATAAGAGTAATCGGCAAAGCGATACGTTACTAATTACTGACAATTAATCGGTGCATGTCTAATATCTCATATCTTTGTAGGGTCTTTAGTGCAACAAATGATACCGTGGAATTGCACCACTGTAAACCACATGATAATAAAGAAACTAAATTACAGCTCAAACAGTACCATTGGCAACAGAGTTAAATAGTATACTCTCAGCTGACAGACAAGTAACTTATTTGATCAGAGAAACTCTTATTTGCACTGTCGGAAGTAGTGCAAATGTAGTAGTTCTAGTAAATGCAAGAGTTAACTATTTGGCTCAAAACGTCGTCAAGTTTGGCAAGATCAGGCAATTTTTCATCAAATTTGGAGAGATTAGACACTTTTTCGTCAAATTTGGAAAGATTAGGTAATTTTTCGTCAAATTTGGCACTGAAAATTAATTGCCGAAATTGAGCGAATTTATCTCCAAGCCCATATAGGGTGGAGCGAAAAAACTTTTTATTTTATTTTTTAAAGCTTGTATGCGGAAAACGTGCCTTTTGTATATAGTAACAATTCTGCAAAATCACAATATTATCTGAAAAATTTTTGATCTCCCTTCGCCTCACTGAAAAATTGACATTTTGAGATTTTATGTCAAAATACTGCATTAAAAGACTTTGTAGGGCACTTTGATTGTCCTACAATTTTTTTTCACCTTTTGCAGCGATAGTTACTAAAATTAACATTTTAAATACATTACTTTAATTTCGATAGATGTAATTAGTAGTTATTAGAAAAATAATAGGTTATTTCCCCGCCTGTTATCATTAGTTTTGCACAACAGCCCTCCTGTAAGTGTAGTAGATATTCAAAGGCTAGTTTCTTTTTACATATTAATGGATTTTCATACTATTTCGGTTTTCTGTTGGATTGGAATCGAACTATTTTTAAGCTAAAAATCAATTTTAGTTGTATATTTGTTTTTCAAAGAGATATTTTCTATCATATGAATAATAATATTAAATATATTTTTTATTATTTTTGAAATAATAAACATTACATTTATTGCATAAATGAAATTGATGTCAGTCACAAGAGACGAAGTATCATGTGTGATATTTGGCTCTCCAAGAAACTTTCCGTCCAATACTTTCCAACTTACACCGATGTTATTAAAAAATATATGCACGGACGAAACGTGAATACAAGAATTGAATACAAGACGGAAAATGGAAAATGCCCATTATTTTTTGATATTACGCATAAACTTTGTTATGATGTGGAAGAGATCTGGACAGAGGTCTCACTTTCCAACGGTAAGTCACGTAGATGCGATTGAAAAACTGAGATCATTCCACAACAAATACAATACGATCCTGAAGATTTACAAAGTGAAAAAAGATAAGATCACCTACTGGCGGAAAACGACTGACTTTCGTAACAAAGCCAACAGACTATTTGATCTCAGAAAATGTAAATGCTTCGAGATGACTTCAAACTGCAACTGTCCTAAAGTATCTAAAGCTCCGCAAAGGAACGCATTTTTTGCATGATCACAAAGAGAACCAAGAAAGATCATAATTGGTGGTGTAAATAAGGTGGAGACGGTGAAATTGAGGAGAGAACTTAAAAGAGAAGAAGCCATTCTAAGTAGAGTAAGTAAGCTAAGTATCATACAGAGAAAAAATACATCCAATTTTGCCGATACTGACAGTATCGAGGAGGAATCTCACTCGTTGGGTAGATGACAGGTGCATACTTGATGAAAAACTAATTGAGACTAAGGCAAAGAAAATATAAAACGCAAGAAAAGGACAATCTCTCTACCTTCACTTGCTTAAGCTTGCGATCAGATCGGAGTCTCGGATAGATTGGCTGCTGCATTGGCAACATCAGTTTTGCACGATGTTGGTCTCGTGTCGCCAATTGACCGATCTAAAGTAATAGATCGAAGTAAGATCCACACAGAGAAAGAATACAATCTCTTAGGAAACTCGAATAAAATGATAATCAGATTAATCAGGCTCATCGTGACATAGAGGGAATATATTTTGATGGTCGAAAATAGCAAACTTGAACACCATCAGTCGACAGTGACAGCAAGCACCATAGAAAACTCCTGACTGAAGGACATATACCATCGCAGAGGGAGCCAGGTTTTTCTTATTTCAGCCACATTACTCCGACATCAAGCTTCAGCAAAGACATTGCTGAGGCATTAGTCTCTAGTTTCATAGAGCAGAATGCACAAATGGAGAGCATTAAAGTTATAGGGTGAGATGGCATGAATGTGAACACAGGTCATAGAGCAGGTGTTATAAGACGACTGGAGGAAACATTAAAGCGTCCTCTGCAGTGGCTGTTATGCTGCTCTACGCTAATGAACTGCTTCTGCGCCATCTTTCCCATGAAATGGATGGCACGGCTACAGGAACACGGAGACTTTCGGGAGATATCAGAAAATGGCTTGCTACGTGCACCAATCAGCCTGTTACTTCCTTTGAACCCATACAGTTAATGGAGGAGTTGTCCAATCTGGACCCGACGGAGTTAACCACAGATCAACGAACGCTATCTACTGATGAATGTAATTTTACTTTAGCAAATAGATACCCTGGTTGCCTAAATCACTCACGATTGATCACTACAGCCAATCGAGTTCTTAGGTTATATATTAGTGAATTGGAACCGTTGGAAAAAAAATTTGAAAACTTGAAATTTCTGAATCACACTCGAGGCGTGGAAATATTTGTTAAGCTGGTGAAAGAGGGCAGCGAAAGCTGTTTGTGAGCACACAGCACGAGATAGGTTCGTCCGTGCCCGAATTGCTTCGCGAGAGCTAATGCCGAAGTTTGAGACAAAACGTGAATTTTCGCATTTCACTTTGTAAATATTTGACATTTTATTTTATTTTCGCATTTGTGATACATTATTTTATTTAATATTTTTTGATAGTTTACTGCTTTAATTATTATATTAATGATATTTTGTTGTGCTTGAAGGTGGCTAAACTGAAAAACAGTTTGTCTGATGTATAGTCAATTTTTTACATAATGTCACTAAATATTGTAAAAAAAAAGGTCGCGAAGGGAGATCAAAAAATTTTTCAAATCTCTTCAAACTTTCACACTCTCTTTTAGTGACCAAATGGCACATTTTGACACATCAAGCTAGTTAAAATTTAAAAAAAAGTTTTTTCGGTCATTTTCGCTCCACCCTAATGTCCATACCAGTGGCAGGAAAAATAACATAAAAGTAGAACTTAAAAATTCGGTTAATTTTGAATAAATCAATAGGATAAAAGCCGAATTAAAAGAAATCACAACACATACAGTGCATGAAAACAAACAAAAAATAAATGAATATTTACAAAATTTGTGACAATGTTTTGAACTGCAGTACTATAATACGTTAGTAGCAGAAAACGGAAAAATTTGCAAACTTTACACTAAAAGAAGAGTAAAACTGATGTCAAAAATAGAAAACAGGAGTGAACTTCGATTAAAAACAGGCACATTGAACAACTTGACGGTTAACAATGGCCATTCCCAGCCCAACTGCAGAGTGATGCGAAGCGAAGCATTTAATTGATATCAAAGTAAGTCTTTTGGAATAGATTTCTAAAGACGGAACTGGGTCACTGGAGTAAGGACCGGATCGATGCGGCCGAAACTTGGGAGAACAAGAAAAATTCTTTCAAGTTTGAGCCGCTCTTTTTCAGAAGAAATCATTTATTACGACGGGTCGTCTTTGGTTTGCTCAAACTTGGAAGAATTATTGCAATTGTTGTTTGAACATTTCTTCTCAGAGACGATTATTTTAGGGAGTTTAATTAAAAATCGTGAGGTCTTTAATTCAAAGCCGCAAGGATTCAGGACGGTGGGAGACACTAAGAAGGAAAGTTCTTTCGATGAAATGATTGAAACAAGTTGAGTAAAGATACTACATAGATGGCGAGGTTTTAGATACATTCAATGTTTTTGTTTAAACGTGGATGATTATACAACAGGGCAATTCCATCGTTACAGACGTAACAATCGCAGACTTTGAACACAAATAATTCTGGTTTGGGCTGATGAAAGTCTTCAATTTTTTTTCCTGTAGTGTAACTTGATGATGTTCATGCTACATTAAATTTGCGTGCAGATTGCTTAACTACAAAAAAATACAGAAATTAAAAACTGCCTGTTACAGACGTAATTCACAAAACAGCAAAAACTCGACTATGTCATACAAGAATTCGATATTCCTCTGAATTATACGGAAATTTTGAACTTTTTTTTTTTTCAATACGTGTTCTAGAGACTTCAAGCTTTCTAAAACCATAAAGATTGTGTGGATTTTGACTGCCGAATTTGTGAAAAAAATTCATGAACTTGTTACGGACGAAACAAAGTGTTGTTACAGACGTAACATCTCTGATTTGAAAGTAGAAAACAGTATTTTAAAGCAGGAATAAACAAAGATTTTTGTGCTAAAACAATACAGTAGCATTAATTAACACATTATTTGAATATTTTAAGTTACACTGTAACAGTTTTAGAAAATTTGGGTAAGTCTGGGGGAGTTGAGAGCATATGCCGATATGTCAATATGTAACAATAAATTAATGCATCTTAACACTTTACCGACCGGGCGTCGATTAATCGACGTTTTGTTCCCAGCGCTTACCGACCGGGCGTCGATTAATCGACTTTGAACCGATCTGTGGATTTTATAGTTTAACAATAAAATGTTAAAAGTACAAATTACCTGATCTGCAGCTGAGCGGGCGGTGAAAGGGCATAGGATGTTCGAATTGCTACCGGTCGGTAAAGTGTTAAGACAATTATTTCCAAAGAAGATTGACACAAGAAAAGTTTAGAAGGGCCTTCACACAAATTTATTTATTTGTATTCTTAAAATTAATGCATAATGGGGCATAAAAAAATCGGGAAAAGTAAATTCCTGCCTAGAATCAGTGATTGGTCTTACGAGAACTTAAAAATTTGAAAATGTTGGATGATATAGCAGAATACTAGTACCAAACTAAAATTTGAAACTAAACTTCGTGACAGTTGGTCAATTTTGATAATTTTTTTTGAATGAAAAAATGTGTCCTTTTTCGTTCGACGTTCTCGAAATTCGAACGGCATTTTCGTATTCTGTTCGAAAACAATGCATTTCGCGGGCTTTTGGAGAATTCGCGATGTTAGCCCACTATTCTTCCAATTTTGGCGTCAGCTTTAAAACATTTTCCTGGGGCATATAAATAATTTTAACTTTTTCTGCAATGGAGTTTGCATACTGAAAAAAGGAAAGAGCGTCGTTGACAAATGCTGTTCTAGATCTTACTCTCTGCCAAACCTGGTGCTTGACCATACCCCCAACTCCATCCACAGCTCCCTTTCCATGTGACGTAGCAAAAAAATGCCAGTTGAGGTATAAATTATGATCAGTTATACCATATGTGTATTTTATTAATCTTAAGAAATAAATTTCAATTACATGCCGACATAATTAAAAATTTCAAAATCAGAATACCAGAAACTTTAGTACTCGTACCATATTGTGCTATGTACATGTATTGCTCATCCTGTGCTTTTTACCTATTTAATTGGAAATTTACTTTTGCTACGGACGTAACATAGAGCCATTTGTTATGTCTGAAATGTTACGTCTGTAACAGCATTAATTTAAAAACTAAATCAGTTGCAATATTTTTAACTATGGTGGGTAATTACTCTAAGAATTTGCCAAAAGAACCATTAAGGGTTTTTTTTTTATTTTGATTTTTTGGACGTAATGACAACTTTTGCTTCTTTTTTGTTACAGACGTAACATCAAACTTCTTTTTTTCAAACTTCAATTACACCATTTAGATCAATTCAAAAGAAATTAATGAATGCATATTATTATAGTACCGTCGTAGTAGTTAAAATTGTGCTACAAGTAGCTATTTTTGCTTTTATTGTTCGATGAGAAATATGCATTTGAAAATGTGTTCTTTTTTCTGATTTTTACAAGTTCGTGAATATCGTACTTCCAACTAAGAAAACAAGTATTATTCTAACTCTCACCAAAAAACCAATGCAGGATTCTTAAAATATACATCTTAAGCTTTAAAATGATGTATAACATAGCAACATAACTTCAATATGAATTTTTGACCAATTGGTTTCACTTTTCATGGAATGGCCCAACAGATCTTCTTCTAACATTGGCTTTTGCATTCGATGTTGTTTCAATGTTTTTGTTTAAACATGGATGATTGTACAACAGATGTTTTTCTAAGATTGACGTTTTGCGTTCGATGTTGTTTCAATGTTTTTGTTTAAACATGGATGATTGTACAACAGATGTTTTTCTAACATTGATGTTTTGCGTTCGATGTTGTTTCGACATCTGTTTTGTAACTAAACCAAAAATATTACCTCCTCTCCTCCAAAAAATATTAACTGATGATTACGTTAATGAAGAAGTAGTTATGATGATAGATATTTTGTTCATTACTGATTCCGACAAATATCGCATTGAAAAGAGCATTCTATTCAAGCGCGCCCCACACTGTAACAAATAGATGCTGTTTTTATAGTATAATACAGCTAATTTTACAGTAATTTTAGTAATAAGCTGTAAAATTGCTAGTTTACAGTAATAAACTGTAAAATCACTAGTTTCGCAGTTTATTACAGTGCATTTTACAGTTTTAAACTGGAACCTCTGCTGCCAGTATTGTCCCGCGTTTGAAAGTATAATAAGACTGATTTTATGGTAAAATTGCTGGTTTTACAGTAATAAACGGAAAAATAGCTAGTTTTGCGGTTTATTACTGTGCTTTAACTGTTTAAAACTGGAACTTCTGCTGCCAGTATTTCTGCTGTTATTATTATACTGTAAAAACTACAGCTTTTTTTTTATTTTACTGTGCAAACCGAGACTTTTGGAAGAAGAAAATTCTCAGTCTGCAGAATGACATTCCAATTTTACCGAGCGATAAAAGATGAGCAGGAGCACATGTTGCACACAAATAACATCTAATGAAACAAATCATTAAGCATCGTTAAAAAACAATTAAAATTTTTTAAACTGAAAATTAAATATTATATTGCAATATTGTCTTTAAATTTGTCGAATTAAGGGGTAAAGTTTGTTAAATAAAGAGTTTTTTTAGAAGGCCACAGTGACTTCCAGTGATCTTCCATTGACGTACCCCTCTTTCTATTGTTTGCTGTCTAAAAAACTTGGACTTCCATTGTACAAAAAATAGAAATCTTTTTTTTCAGCACACTTTAAATAAATATATATTACCACAATCTAAACTTATACTAGCATTATTATGGATTCCCGAGTTTAGTTTTTTATTAATAAGGCGTTGATTTAAACACTTTAAATACACCAATTTCATTTTAAATTTGTACCATGTTTATAGTACACATCTCAAAATTGTGTAAACCTTTTTATAATGTTTAAGCATATTTTTCAATTCAAATATAATTTGTGCAACTCTTCATTTTAATACGAATGGAAATAAATCCAGTAAAACACTACTAAAGTAAGGATGAATCCTGGTTTAAGGTCCGGCGATAAATTATTAAATCTGGCAACCATTAGATTTATGGTTTCTAATTTAGATTTATGGTTTTCTGGCAACCGTTTATTAATTCTGCCCACAGTCTGAAAAAAATCGCCAAACCCGGACCCTAAAGTAGGATTTACCCTAAAGTAATAGCATTATGCATGAGTAATTTAGTAGGGGGGGGGGGGTTCAAACATATCTTGACAACAGAGGTAAACCCGCAACGGTAAAAATATGAGGAATAGAGGAAGTGGTCCAAAACCGGGCTAGGGTTCAAATACAGGCTTCATGCTAAAAATGGGGGAAAGGAATTGTACACAATCACAAAATTGGCACCCAATTGAGGAACAAGAAAATGAAAAATAAGTCATATTTTTCATTTTTTTTTTTCAAGTTCACCATTGAATATGCAATATTTATTGAATAACACACTGCAAATCTGCAGAAACTTCATGAACATGTTTTTAACACCCTTTGAACAAGGACACTTGTTGCCTTTTTGAGAACACTTTAAAGTCTACGTTTTGGAACAGTTAACAATATGTTTCTCTGTGAGAATACTTTTCAGAACACCCTTTTGGTTCAGCGCGTTTTGTAGCTATTTTGGATACGCATCTAGAAACATTTTTTCAACACTGAATCATGATACTTCCTTTAAAACACCTTGTAACACACGTTTTGAGAAACTTTCTATTTATACCAGCAGTGTTTGCTATGAGTTTTAACAGCAATCTCAAGAGAGAGAGGCAGGTGTTTACCACTGCGAAGCAATAGACGGCCAGGAAAGGACATCCTTTTTGCTGACATTAGTGATACCAACCAAAATTGATTTAATGAAACAAAATTTCTAACCGTATCATATTGAGAGATTATATAGATTGGCAGTCAAAGAAAGTTATTATATTTTTGCACAAAACAATATCGATGATTTTACTAGTTTGCTCAAATGTGTTCTCTATCTGTTCGCAAATATGCCCAAAACCTGCTCTCAAATCTGTTTTCAATCAGCTCTCAACTATGCCCAAAACCTGTTCGCAAATCTGTTCTCAAACATGCCCAAAACCTGTTCTCAAATGTATTCCTAAGCTCAAATTAAAAAAATATCCTGAGCAAAATATATTCGGAGTAAATTTTAATGCATCTTCTTTTTAATACAGCAAATTCTAAACACATTTTAGGGTTTTATTCAGGAAGCAAACACTAATTTGGTGTGCATAAGTGCTCTAAACGTGTTTCAAGTGTGTACTGGTTATTTGCAGTAAATACTTTCTAACACATACACACACACAATAAATACGATAAATACGCGACCATCCTCGGAAAAAAAATATGCTTGACTTCAAGAAAAGCATTTGCTTTGTTTAATGCACATAATCGTCCGTTCCCTTGTGATCCGGGCCAATATCGATATTTCCTTCTTTCGCTGAATGCTAATGAGGCAGAAGAAGCACGAGTTCTTCCACTGTAGCAAGAAACCTCCAACGAAGCATGCTTCATTGACGAAGTCATTAGGAAAAATAATTCACGAGATGGATGCCCTCAAGTGAAAGGAGATTATTTTTCATAAAATCAATGCTGCGAGAAGGAAGGGAAACGGAGATTCACTTTTTCTGCTTTTTCTTCGAGATGTGGTAAAAATATGTAAAACGGAAAGAATTTTAAAAATGTTGCTAAAAATGTTACTAAATTGTGGGAGCTGTGAAAAAAGACTACTAATGGGCATTTGGGGTTTGAAAGAAAGATGTAAAATCAGTGTTGGTTTTGTGTCCGACTTAGAACTGTTTAAATTATGCTAAAAATCTATTGCTTTGTCAAAAAGACTTTATAAATTTTGACATAATTCAGTGTGAGGAAGAGCCGTGGTAGCAACTAAGTCTTGATCCAATGTATCTTATAGCTTTACACGAGCAATTCTTGTATATTTCGGATCTCGAAACCGGCTCTAACGATTTTGATAAAATTTTGTATTTAGATAAAGTTTCGGTTTTTGAGTTCATCTACATCGGTGTTTTTTCTGTAAAAACGCGGGTTTTTTGTGCCTTTATTAAAAGTTTGGGAAGCTTTCTTTCGCCATTTTCTTCATGATTTCTTTCTTTGTTACTGTTTCATAGCAACCACGTTTCATTACAACAATGAATTTCAGATTTAATCACATCAGCGTAAGGCCCCTATATAGACGAGCCGACGCATCAAGATTGAGTTTGACCACTTTGGATCCAGCGCGTGTTTGAGGGTTGTCTTTTCTGACGAGACATTGCTTTTTGGTAATTTTTCACATGTGTTTAACAAAGCTTGGCAACGTCCCGAAACTTTGTTGTGGTAACCCTAGCTCCGCAACAATGAATAATATAATAACAAGTTTAAAAAACTATAACCCGACTACAAAAGAAAAAAGCACTGAAAGGTAAGAAACAAGGTAGGTGCTATTTAATATCATCGTCTTATTAAATAAAACAAGACGTTTGATATCTTAGCTATACCTGTTTATTTAGTTCTACGACTTGAACCCTCTGCAAGTTCCACATTAACAACGTAATTCAATTCAAATGCTGTAGTCGTGCATTCTCAACTACAGAAAAACAATTTGATAGAATAACATTATAACCTAATTTACCATTCTTGTATATATATAGATCAAACTAATATGTTTGCTTGTGTATCAAGTTTAAATGCTTGCTTTCTGTAGTTGACAACGCACGACTACAGCATTTGAATTGAATTACGTTGTTAATGTGGAACTTGCAGAGGGTTCAAGTCGTAGAACTAAATAAACAGGTATAGCTAAGATATCAAACGTCTTGTTTTATTTAATAAGACGATGATATTAAATAGCACCTACCTTGTTTCTTACCTTTCAGTGCTTTTTTCTTTTGTAGTCGGGTTATAGTTTTTTAAACTTGTTATTATTTCTGACTTTTTAGAGCTTTTTTGTTGTAGGGTTACAGGTTTTTAAAACTTTTTTATTTTACTTATTCATCAAAATCGAATGAATAGTTTAGGAGCTACGGTGGAACATCCTAAACACAGACATAGCCAGACTGCTAAAAACATAACCCTTCCTTTAGGCTTTGCCGTAGTCGGGCTTGAGTTATAATTGCTTTTAACTAATTTCATGCCAAAATCTAGGTCAGCCTTAAACTGGAAATTCATTGTTGATTACGACTTTTGTTTGAACTAAAACACACTTAGCTACGAAAATATCGGTTAAAATCAGTGCTTGTCTAGGAATAATCCATTTTTCCTCTTGTTAAATTTTAGTAAAAAGTAACCTATGACGCTCGAGACTCGAAAGCGAATCGATTGGCACCTCATTTATCTAAATCGAATGAATAGTTTAGGAACACTCATGACGTATATTTCAAATTAAAGCTGATTTTTTTCTGAACGTGATGCACTATGTCCGCCTATGTAAAAGTGCCCGAAACCTATAGGCAGCCTGGCCTAAACAGGTCACATGAATGTAGTATTTCTACACTCATAGCGTACACTCATGACTCATATATCAAATTGAAGCTAATTTTTTTCTGATCGTAGTGCACTAAGGCTGCCTATGTAAAAGTGGCCGTAACCTCTAGGCAGCCTGGCCTGAAGTTTAGGGTCCAAAATTTCAAATGGTTATAAAAGACGGAAAAATCGGTCGATTCTTTTGCTTTTTTTACTAAAATTATTCTTAATGTGAGTACTTTTTTGAAAAAAAATTGATGAACTTAAATTTCAAAAATTGCCGATAGGGGGCGCTTTAGACTTTGGAGCTAAAAACAACTACTTTTTACCGTTTGTTTTCATATTTTCGTACTTGATTCAAAGAGTTAAAACTCTAACTTAAATTTTGAGCCCAAAATATCAACTAATTTCCGGTTTTTAGCAATACTCGGACCAAACGTCAAAAATTGTGTTTTTCTGCTTTTCAACTAGTTTTTTCATGTAAAAAAATTATTAAAATCACCTGATAATGTTAAAATAAAATCAGATGAACCCTTTCGTAACTAAAAAAAAGAAAAAATTAATTTTTTCCAACATTGTTTTTACCCAGAAATTTTGTATTTTACAACTCCGAAAGTGTGCATTTAATTTTATTTTCACATTATTAGTATCGCCATATGATTTTAATAATCTTTTTTACATGAAAGGACAAGTTAAAAAGCAGAAAAACACATTTTTTGACGTTTGGTCCGAATATTGCTAAAAACTGGAAATTAGTTGATATTTTGGGCTCAAAATTTAAGTTAGAGTTTGAACTTTTCGAATCAATTACGAAAATACGAAAAAAAACGGTGAAAAGTAGTTGTTTTCAGCTGCAAAGTCTAAAGCGCCCCCTATCGGCAATTTTTGAAATTTAAGTTCATCAATTTTTTTCAAAAAAGTACTCACATTAAGATTAATTTTAGTAAAAAAAGCAAAAGAATCGACCGATTTTTCCGTCTTTTATAACCATTTGAAATTTTGGACCCTATACTTCAGGCCAGGCTGCCTAGAGGTTGCGGCCACTTTTACATAGGCAGCCTTAGTGCACCACGTCCAGAAAAAAATTAGCTTCAATTTGATATATGAATCATGAGTGTACGCTATGAGTGTAGAAATACTACATTCATGTGACCTGTTTAGGCCAGGCTGCCTATAGGTTTCGGGCACTTTTACATAGGCGGACATAGTGCATCACGTTCAGAAAAAAATCAGCTTTAATTTGACATATACGTGACGAGTGTACGCTATGAGTGTAGATAAACTGCGGTGGGATCTTAGACTATTTAGGCTTTGCCGTAGTCGGGTAATGAAACTTTTGCCTATTTAAATACAAGTTTTCACGTTACGAGAATCAAGTGTTGTCAAAACAAAAACCTTAAAATTCAAGTTTAACTGGAAAAATGCATGTGCAAAATAATGAATTGAAACAAATATTTAATAACTATCTTCTATATATATATATTGCTTCGAACTAATTTCATGCTAAAATCTAGGTAAGCCTTACACTGGAAATTCATTGTTGAACACACTTAGCTCCGAAAATATCGGTAAAAATCGGTGCTTGTCTAGGAATAATCGATTTTTCCTCTTGTTAAATTCTAATAAAAAGTAGCCTATGACACTCGAGACTCGAAAATGAATCGATTGGCACCTCATTCATCAAAATCGAATGAATAGTTAAGGAGCTACGGTGGAACATCCTTAACCACAAACATAGCCAGACTGATAAAAACATAACCCTTCCTTTAGGCTTTGCCGTAGTCGGGTAAAAAGTAAAAGTAAATGAGTTGGATCTAAAGTGGTGAAATTTAAGCTTGATGCGTCGGATTTCAAATTTTTTTGGCATTTGGCAAACGAGTTTTGGCAACACGTTAGAATTGCTATTGTTTTTGAAATGTTGAAGAGATCGATCAAAATAAAGTTCTGGGGGACGTTAAAAATGCTCGTGGTCACAAAGTCCTCCAAGTGAAACGATACTTCTGGGGGTGCTGGACCAAGGGTTTGCTCGGCCTTTGGTCTGGTAAAAAAAAAAGGGCTCTTCAGGGCAAAATCCTGGTAAAACCACGAGTTGTGGTACGAGTGACCCTGGAGTGTGATGGGAGGTGAAAGTCATACCCAACTGGAACCATATGCGTACTGGAGAACATGGACTCTGCATCCATTCTCATCAACCCCTCCCGCTCCTTCTGCGCCAAATGAAATGAAAATAAAGTTATTGTGGTGTGATTTTGCGGTGCGCATCATTTAAATAAGGTTGTGTTTTATAAAATAAATTACGGCTGTTTTAAATGCGTAATTGAAGCCAAGGGGTTTAAAAATGCTTTTTAAGTTTACCTAAATAAGTACTTCGAGCTTTCGAAAAAACACGATTTTACAAATCTTTTTTTTTTTAACCGAGCGATGCTCGGTCACCAGGTACTTTTTATAATTAGGGTAGACTGGGGCATGTTTACGGAAGGGGCAATGTCGTCATCCATACAAATAAATTGAGCATACTATATTTAAAAGAAATATTAGAAACAGCAAAAGTTGCATTTATACCCTCAGAACCAGACTAACGTAAGAACGTTTCGTGACATTTCAGAGAGTGCGATTGAGTTTGTCTAATGCATACAAAATATGGGACTTGCGCTCCTTCAATGCTGCTAAATAATTGTGAAGGAATTTCTTGTATTACGTCTCATGGGTTGATGTGAAATAAGATTCTACACACCAAGTGCGGATTCAGGGGGGTAATGACTTTCACGACCCCCCCCCCTAAGCGGCCAAATATAGCATAAAACTGCATATTTTAGGTCTAATATTACGAAAAAATTGCCAAACACCCCCATTTTTGCTCAAAAATTGCCTTTTGACCCCCCCCCCTTTCCGAAAATGATCCCCTTCTTAACCACAAGCTGGATCCGCCCTCACTACACAAAATGCAGCAATAAAGTGAAAATTGCCATTTTTGAACTTATGCTAGTCTTCCTTTGAGGTACAGAAATGTTTACTCCCCGAAAATTTTTAACATAATTTGTCACTCTTGCATGTCGATGATTGTAAGCTCAGAACGACATATAGATATTAAGAAGCAAAATTATCGCATGAATCATCGTTTCCTTTTTGTATGAATTTTCAGATAAAAATATTTATCCATATTTTCAATTACCCACTCCGTATCTTTTTCTATCAGAACATATTTCCCGGAAGTAGTTTCTGCCATAAATGCATTCCAAATAGAAGTCTGCTTGCCGCGGGCAGACCCTTTTCCGTTGATTTACGTATCTGATTCATGGCTCTTACTGCCAATAGCAGAGATAGATTTCACCGCCGGGTGATGCACGACATGACCGCCGTTGCGTTCGTTTAATCACACGGCGGCGATCGATTGACAGTTTGAAGAAATAGAGGTCGGGAGTTTGTCAAGCGTGTTCTTTTCTTAAAGTAATTGTTCTTAACCTAGTTCTGGGTCGAATTTTTGAAACTGCATCTTACGCGACGTTGGTGGCTAGAATGAACTAAAAAAAAAGTGTTGGGGGGGGGGAGGGTTTCACCTGTTACTATCTGTCCATAGAAGCCGCACCTAACATTCGCGAGCAGTTCCAGTTAAAAAAGGGCAGATGGGTTGACTTTCCGAAGTTTTCAATTTAAAACTTGCATTTGCTGTATTCTTTTGGCGTATTCAACTAAACTACTGTATATTTCACATTTCACACCTCCAGGGTCCCCGTACCTACCACAGCTTCGTGGTTTAACCGGGATAGGGCCCTGAAGAGCGCTCTGTTCTTAATTTTGAACCAGAACCTAAGGTCGAGCAAACCCTAGGCCCAGGCAACCCCAGAGGTATCGTTTCACTTGGAGGACTTTGTGACCACGACATTCAGCTGCTTTCTCTGCAAAGACTCCTTTGCTTTAGAAAGTAAATGAATGCTTGGAAATTCGAACTCACTGGAAGGTTTAAAAATCTCCTCGGTAGCTTTTTTCTGTCTTTCTTTTGGTTGTTGCTTAGTAATTCTATGTTTTTCATAATATTTATGACAAACATCTCGATAAGGTACCAGATAGCACAAAAAATAAGGAGCTGGAGATTAAAGCGAGGTTATACTCAAAAAGATTTAGCGGGAAAAATCGGCGTAACGTATCAAATAGTTTTAGTAGTCGACATTTTTAACACCTCCCAGCCACCATTAATCAAGACGGTGGATCTTTGATCGGCTGGGATCGAACCCGGGTCCCTCCGGACACGAGTCCGATGCCTTATCGATCGGGCCACCACGGCCCCAAAAAACTACTGTATATTGTACTACCTATTCTAATGTATTTGATTGTACTACCTATTCAATTGTACTTGAAATTAGCATCGTTCCATGTTGTTTGATATGGTTCAAAATGCTTCTTTTTATTCCTCCCCTTATTGTTATCTTACCTAAAACATCTATTTTGGTAAGATTAGAGAAGGCCTCACGCATGCAAGAATGCGCGGAAGGTTTTGCATAAGAAGATCAGACGGTTACTTCAAAATGCATACTTTTAGTTTTGTTTATATTAACTCCTTTGATATTTCATCAGTAGAGAAGCCTCCGTGACGCAATTAGCTACCCCGATCGATGCGTCGGACTCATGACCGGACCTAGCCGATAAAAAATCCACCTTGTTGTTCACCAATGGTGACTGGGGATACATTGAAAATGCTCATTGTCACAGAATCCTTCAAGTGAATCAATACCTTTGGGGATACTGGACCAGGGGTTTGCTCGGCTCCTGGTATGGAGCAAAAGAACAGAGCACTCTTCAGGTCCTCGTCAAACCAGTTAAACCACTTGCTGTGGCTGGTACGGGGACAGTGGAGTGAAAAGTGAAAAGTTTTAACCGAAAGGTGGTTGGTTCAAATCCACCATCTACTTTTCCCAGCGTGCACTCAAAAAATTACATTAAACATTTAAATTCAAAACATGCCTAATATAAACTAAATAAGGATTTTACTCGACATCAGTAGATCTGAATTAATTGTTAAAATGAAAGCTACAAAATTATCATTTTATTATAACAAGAAATATTTTTGAAAAACCATAAATATTGCAATAAATTTATCAATTTATGAAAATCGCTTGAACAATTTTTTTCGTCGATCTTTGGTGTTATTTTTTTTTCTCAAGAATCAACTATATGTTTAGGAACTTAGTTGAAATATTGTTAGGTAGGTGGCGCTGCAAACTGAAAATATTTTACCATTTCACTTTGCCCCACATTCCCCAACTTGCCATGTTCCTACTCATTTTTTTGGTTTTACCTTTTTCTCGCTTTTATATATCTTCTAAGCTTTTTTATTGGTTAAGTTCAAATTTAACGCAGGTTTTGATGCCTTATAAAATCTTACTTAATTCGTTATCTTTTTTTTTTACTACATCAAGAATCCTGTTATAACTGTTTACTATTTTTGTTGTTAACTGTACAACAAGAACAGTAAACAACTCTTTCCACATGATGTTTAGATAGCTTTTCTCCCATGATCTACTCAAAAATATTAATATATACACCAACTTATGAGTGTCCTCCAGACATTACAGATCGTTTTACGCGAATAGGAGAACTCCTTTATTCCGGGGGATTTAAGACGATCCCAGATCGGGTGATCATCTTTACGAGCTGATTTTCGACACCGGCCCATTTGGCACCTGTCCAACAGCAACGGCATTCCGTCTCTGACCCCTTTCCGGGGGAGTCACCGGGGAGTTCGGAATGATTCGAGCAGGCGATGTTTATGGTCCTCCCGAGCATAATGCCCGATCGACGAAATCTTTTGTTTGATTTTCTAAGTCTTTATCAAAATGACTTCTCATTTTTAGCCGAGATAAAAGGATGGGAGCGAACGAAATGTCTTGTCCACGGCGATGAAAAATGCGGAGGGAATTTTACGAGGAGACATTGTTTCTTGTGGAACGTGGGAATAAATTTCTTTATGTGCCGATTTTAAACCTAAAATATGATGCTTTTTTCCGACCGAGTTTACTGGAGTAATAATACGTCTTAAAAACTTTCACTTCGTTTGAACAATAAAAATATTGAAGTTTTTAACCCTTTATGCCCCGACGGGACTCAGAAGTACCGCTTATATTAATTTAGAATTATAAAACAAAATGGCTGGAATCCTGCTGGTACTTGAAAGCACCACTTCTTGTGTTTTGCTGAAAAGTCAGCAGATGGTACAGTCATGGAAAAAAAAAAAAAAAACGAAACACTCTGAATTATTCGGCTGCTACACTTGCTAAGAACGAAAGAAAGGTGTCTTTTGACAAAGATTAATGTCTTCTTTAAAACTATGTGAGTAAAATTTTGATAAGAGGCTATATACAAAGTGAAATTAACTCAAAGTCTGAATTTTCAAATAGGAACCCCTACATTTGATTACATAATTAGGCGCGGAGGGCCAAAAGTAAGCTGGGTATCAATTGGCATCACTTTAGGATAAGTAGAACAAAGGTTATGACCGACCAAAGATTTAGGGACCACCACCATATGTAAAATGCTACTTTCAAGGTAAAAGTTTACAAAGAGCAGACAAATCATATTTTTCGAAGAAATTAACTAAAGCTGATCGCTATAATACGTTTACTTTTTGTAATTCATTGAAAATTCTCGGGATTTGTTAAAGTTATTATAGTTTTTGAAACTTAGGCGAGAAAACCCTGCTGTAAGGGCCCTGCTCCACATCTGCGTAAAACGCGACCGAAACCGAAGGCAGAAACCGAAAATCCGGGTATTTTCCATAGGAACACTATGTAATCCATTTTACGTTTCTGCTTTATTTTTCTGCTTTATGTCAATGTGGAGCAGGGCCCTTAGAGTTCAAGGGAAAAATGCAACATTCTATCTCCTTGTTTAAACAAAGATAGATGCATACTTTTAGTTACGCCAAGGCTTAGTGAAGCCTTGGTTACGCATAAACTCAGGCAACACATACATTCTGGAGAGAGATTACGTTTTAAAAGTCTTTTTATTTATATAAACTACTGTATTAGGATTGGCAATAATGTTAAAACCGTGCCTCAGAAGTTAAAAAAACGTCTAATCGTCACAGATTATTCCGAATAACATTCCGAGTTACCACATTTTTCTGTGATTTCAAGTATCCACGTAAAAAGTTTTCTGAATTGCTGCAGGTTGCATGAAAGCAGACTTCTCACTGATGGACAAAATTGGATTGTATACCAGTTTAAAAATATACTCAACAGTTTTATTCACCGCTTCACTTTCAACGTATATTTACTGTTGAAAACTAAATACTATATAAAAACGCTGAGCATATTCTACAACTAGTGGATAAGCATATTCCTTTTTTTCAACATAAAAATTCCCTGCTGTTGTTTCAGTTTGCACTGTTGTATATGGTCCCGAAAATTGGTTCTTGGTAGCATATCTTAAAAACTACTGGATATTTTGAGCCCCCATTTTGGGTTCTCCTTTGAAACCACTTCTAGATTGATTCTCCATCAAAATATTATGTGGTTCCAGATCATCATTTTTTCAAATAATAATTTCATAATTCATAAAAAATTCAAAATTTTATCTGAGAGGATATCAATGACGTTTTTATTGTTGGGTTGGTTCAAACTTTGATGTGAAAAAACAATCTTTGCCGTAAATAACGTAGTTTAGGTATTATATGCACAAGTATTAAAAATAATTTTAACATTATGGGGTGGTTTTTTCTCAGTGCAATTGTGAAGCAACGGCTGGAGCAAATTTAAAACGATTTGGAAAATGAAGTAAAATGATGATGCTGATCACAAATATGCTATAAAAAGGGGGGTTATCATAGAAAATTTTAAAGTTGATGCCGATTTTTTATCTGAAGACGACCCTTTAACAACAATTTATCAATAGAAATTTGTAGAGCACATTATTCCTGAAAAAATAACATATTACACTTATCTCTAGTGTTAATAGTCTTCGAATACGAGCAAGTGTCTAGTTTTTTTTTTTTCTTTTTTTTTTTCTATGACTGTACCTACGATCGGAAACAGTTTTCTTAAGGGCCCTAAGGCGTAGGGGGCGGGAGACCGTAATGTTTGCCAATTTTCTTTTACTCAATTTATATGTTTGGTGTATTTTCAACAAAAAAAAAATGTATATATATATATATAAATATAAAAATTCATTGTTTATTTAATTTGGGACATAAAGGGTTATAATTGTTTCTTACTATTAGCAGTTGCTAACGTTTTGTGTTACTACCAGTATTTTGATTTCGATTTTACAATGCTTGAAAGATAGTTTTTTAAACTCTCTAACAGTTTAGGAATGCTTGTGGTTTCACCGCAACTGGACCTTTCCTCAGTCCCTTGGGCGACATTCAAAGATGTCCAATTTTCCTATCACCCTGTAGACTATATACATAGCTTCTTATACACGTGTTTTCCTGCTTACAAACTAAAACAAAATGTCATCATTCTGGGACCTCTCATGAAGTCTTGAGCAAAGTTTCTGAAGGAAGTTAGGGAGAAGCCAAAGAAATAAAGCCATGAATAGCCAATGAAATTCAGTCAGGTCTCGATAACTTGAAGCTTTGTAACTTACATATTTCTTTATTTCGAAGGTTCATGGAGCCCCAAACTCTTGAAGGCTGTTGGAACTTTCTATAACTTGAACTACCAGTAACTCGAAGCTTTCTGCTGGTCCCTTGGAATTTTGAGTAATCGTCTTGTAACTTACATATTTCTTTATTTCGAAGATTCATGGAGCCCCAAACTCTTGAGAAGGCTGTTGGAACTTCCTATAACTTGAACTATAAGTAACTTGAAGCTTTCTGCTGGTCCCTTGGAACTTTGAGTAATCGTCATTCGACTGAAATAAGAAAGGAGAAGAAAAAACAAAAGAAGCCAATACATTTAAAATATTAAGAAAATGTATATCCCTTAAAAATCTATGATGGCTTTGAATCATAAATGTGTTTTTTATATTCCGATACATTTTTGAATTACTTTACGTTGAACACAAAGATTAACGAAACGCGTCACAAATGGCTTTCGGTAATGTGCACAAATGATCTGTGATGAGTTGATTTTTATGCTTTGTACCACAAAAATGTTTTATCTTTTAATGACAAAAGGATAATATGATCTGTATGAGAGTTTTTTTTCTTTTGCTATGGAAATTTTTTCCAATTATTCAGATGATCAAACTCCCATTACCTCATTTTCTCATTCCGTGCTAAAGATTTTGTCAAGAGAAGTTCTAATCTAATTTTTCGTTCTCGACTTCATAAAATAAAGATCCCTTTCAAATTGAGAAAGATGCGTTGGCGGGTTCAGAAAATTAGAAAAAGGGAAAACTAAAATTAAAAAAACATAGCTCCAGTAAGGTTTCTTTGTGAATATTTATTAAACAACTATATGAGTTGCCTCAAATATTTTTATCAAATTCAAAATTCGTCTTTTTAATGCAAATGTCTTCTTGATAAAATTTTTAAATTGTATCACGTTGATTTTTGGCTGGTCACTATTTATTACACTTTTAGGAATTATTTTCTGATTAAGTTAAATTTATGAAATTAATCTGATATAATGCACTTTTTCCACGACTGCATGCTTCTTTTTGCTCTGTTCTTGCTCAATACAATTGCACGAATAAGACATTTTTAAGCATATCCTTAATCGAAATTTTAAAACGTAGGGTTGGTTAGGGTAAGTGGGCCCATTTTCAGAACAGTTCGTTTTTGAAGCCTTATACAAATGTTTTAGAGCAAAACAGCTTAATTTTTTGATTTATTTTATCTTGAACATTATTAATAAGCACAAGTTTGGCATTATTTCCTAAAAAAATGCTTTAAATAATTTTAACTATCTTATTCTTTACAAAATGGCGTAGGGGGCGCACTTACCCCCTAGGAAGGGGTAAGTGGGCCACCCTCCATTTATTTATATTTAAGGTGAGCATATTTTGGAAAGGTGTTTGTGGGTGCTACCTGACAAAGTATGAAAAATTTTAGTAGGGAATATTTTTATGTAAATGTACCCATTAATCAGGTATCTACTTACATTTAAATGTGAATGGCAGAAAATTATAAAGCGGAATGCAAAAAAATTATGTCTGTGAAATTCATTAAAAGCTGTTAGGCGCATTTTTTGCTTTTACATATAAAATAATGTTGAATAAATATAATGGAGTCGATTAAGATCAATTTTGGTAAAATAGAAAAAAAAAAAAGGCTGAAAAAAAATTTAAACGCTTAATGGCAGCGTCTATTTCAAGTCTTCTGAGGGAGAAACATTATTATTTCATCCTCAGTTATAATTCTAACATCACCTACATCAAACCGATAAAAAGTGCAGCTATTTGTATTCTTTAGATCAAATTTTGCAGTATTTTTTTTTCATTTGTACCATATTTTAAAATTAGACCTTCATAATACCTTATGGTTTTTTTGATGCAAGTTTCACAAATACATAGTTACCAGCTTTTGCAGTTTTTGTAGCTGAACCATCAATTTCTTCTAGGTCTCCATAATTATCTTTCATTTCGTCGTAGAAATTGCTTTATCAAAATTACTTTTCATTTTGAAATCATCATTATTATTAGGGACCCACTTGCACTATAGTGAGGGGACCCACTCACTCTAATGGAGAAAAATCACGGGGTAAGTGGGACCCCTCCCCTTAAACACTTATTAATAATACTTTGCATAAAAATTCTTAATGCAATGTGTACTTTAGGTTAAACTCTACAAGAAAACTTGATGAACATAGAAAACATAATAAAAACTAACATTGAAACACTTCTTTGAAAAATGTTGCTTGAACTCACAAAAAAAAAAAAAAAAAAAAAAAAAAAATGGGAATTTTTTTTTTGACATAAATTATGTGATCAAAAAAAAAGTTCCATGAAACCCAAATATATGCAAAAGCAATCACTGTGATGAAATTTGACATGATCAGTACAAAAAGTTAAAAAACCATATGCGCATTTCAGTTTTAAGGGAGGTGGCCCACTTATCCCAGTGGCCCACTTACCCGAACCAACCCTATGTTTTAACTTTCAGATATTCAAAAATAAGGTACCAGAATGTCTCATATGAAGTAGCAACTTTCTAAAAATCTTCTTTTAACTAAAAATATAATGATTTGTAACAGTCATGCACACAATACATAGAAACCATTATTTTTCAAGGAAATATTTTTTTAGAAAGTTTATAATATATACTGTCGGCCCCACTTAACCCTGTAACGTCAAGTGTGCCGAATTCGGCACATACCTCCAGATAAATTTGCCTCAGTTGTTAAGTGATTTATTCCACAATAGAACATTGTGACGTTTTGGCACATTCGTTTCTACCGGCAGAAGTAAGTCTTTAAAAAATAAGTAGGTGTGCATCCTATGGTCTCCTTTGATTAAGATTTGGAAGGAAAAAATTGTTTCCTTGGGAGAAAAAAAAAATGTTGTCCAGAAAAGGTTAAACGAATACCGTCGGTTCCAAAAAATATTATTCGATTAAGCGGGGTATTCGATTAAACGAAGATCTTTAACATTGCGTCTATGGAATGGGGAGATATTCGGTTCCGAGATATTTTATTCGTAAAAGCAGGGTATTCGTTTATCCGTTACCCGATTAAGCGGGGACGACAGTATTATGATGCGTAATAGCTCCTTATGTTCGATTATGACGCAATAGCTAAAATTTAAAATAAATATTTGTGTAAAACTGTCACGCCCGTCAAATGGATTGAGCTTTAACTTTAAATGATATTTTTCCTATTTTAAACGAATAAGAAAGCAGAAAAGAGCTAATTTGTTAATTTGCTTTCCAAAAGTTTTCTGAATTTTTAATTGGGCTTTTTATTTCTTATAGTAATTGATCGACAGAACTAGAAAGTGCTATTGATAAACTGATTCACTCGATTCACCAACAAACTTTGCTTGTGAATGATTCAGAAACTTTTTTTTTAATATAAATGAACTTTCAAAGCAAAATTTTTCAGTTCCCAATTCACAGAAATAAAACAGACTGCAGAAGTTCATTGAAGTTTCGTGCTATATATCTTATGAATGACAGTAGAGCCCGATCAATTGAATAGCCATTTTGCCATGAAAATACATTCTAACAAGTGGGATATTCTATTATACGGGATGAAAATAATGCATTACAATGGTTTGGTACATTGTAAATGTATTACACACAGGATATTCCTTTAACCCAGTGGTTCTCAACGGGGGCGATACCGCCCCCCTGTGGGCGGTGGGAAGATGCTGAGGGGCGGTGAACATGTTTTGGGCAGTAGGGGGGCGGTGGGTATAATTTGGGCGATAGGGGGGGCGGTGGGAGAATTTGGGGGTCAGGAGACAATAAATGTATTAGAATTAATTTTGATTTTAAAAATCAAAATTAAATTTTGTATTAAATCACGAGTCCAACTTGAACTATTTGTGCCGACGATAAAATCAAATTATGCGCTCTGGAATCTTACTTATTTACTTACGTTTTTCGGAGGTGACTGTCTTTTTATTAAAATAGTTTAACTTTTTTGTTTAGCTTTTTTTAATTCTCTCTCTCTCTCTTTGTAGCGATTTGACTTTTAGTGATCTTTTGCGTCCGACAATCTTAAGATAGAATATTATAGTTTGACTACGGAGAACTTGAAAAATTTTTACTGCCTGCGTGATCTCTTTGACCTATATACACTGCTCGACATTGAAAATGCAACACCAAGAAGGAGTGGTCAGAAATTCATGCAAATTTTACCGTAGACGCACGTCACTGAGTTATGCAAATGATATGAAATGCGCAGCTCTCCGACTCACGTGAAGTGAGATATAAAAGAATGAAGTTGAAAAGTGGGCTATGTTCATGTTGGTTTTTCTGCCAGACTAATTATCGGAAAAATTTGGTTTTTGTCTCGAAGGATGCGTGTGATAGGAGGAAATGCCACGCCGTCCTCAACGAAGACACTTCCAGCATATAGACGACTTTACAAGGGGGTATGGTGATCGGACTGAGGAGGGGAGGTTGGTCCATACGTCAAATTGCAGCTGATACCCACATGGATGCAAGCACTGTGCATCGGCTGTGTCGGAGATGGTTGGAAAGAGGAAATGTAGCCACATTGAGGGGTGCAGGTGCAGCCAGAGTGACGTCAGACCGCTTGGATCGACGGATTCACCGACAAGCTGTGGCGGACCCGCAAGTCACTTGTACGTCGATTCTGCAGCACGTGCAAGGTACCCTGTATGTTCCTGTGTCGACCAGAACCATTTCCCGTCGACTGGTTGCACGTGGCCTGCAATCACGGCGCCCGCTAAGAAGACTGCCATTGACCTCACAGCACAGACTCCAACGTTTGGAATGGTGCCGGACCAGAGCGACGTGGATGGCAGAATGGCAAACCGTAGTGTTCTCAGATGAATCCCGCTTCTGTTTGTCCAGCGATAGTCATCGCATACGTGTGTGGCGTCGACGTGGAGAAAGATCGAATCCGGCAGTAACTGTGGAACGCCCCACAGCGCGACAACGTGGCATAATGGTTTGGGGCGCTATTGCATACAATTCCGTATCACCTCTAGTTCGTATTCGGGGCACTATGACGGCCCAACGATATGTAGATAATGTACTGCGGCCGGTGGCAATCCCCTACCTTCAGTGTCTGCCAAATGCAATTTTTCAACAGGATAACGCCCGGCCTCACAGTGCTCGAATCAGCCAACATGCTCTACGAGGTGTACAGATGCTTTCCTGGCCATCATACTGTCCTGACTTGTCACCAATCGAACATGTGTGGGACGTGAGTGGACGCCGTTTGCAGAACCTGTCACTGCCTCGTTCAGAGGACGAACTGTGGCAAATGGTTGAAAGGGAATGGAGTGCCATCCCTCAGGACACCATCCGCAGGTTTATTGACTCCATGCCTAGACGTGTTTCTTCGTGCATCGCTGTCCGCGGTGGTCCTACTTCTTACTGAGCCGACGCCGTCCTCGCTCTAAGTTTTGCTTATTTATTTTGAAATAAATATCACTTATTGTTCCATGCTGTCTCTGTCTTCTTACCAAATTTCATCAATTTCTGACCACTCCTTCTAGGTGTTGCATTTTCAATGTCGAGCAGTGTAAAATAAAGCGGTTCGTTTCCACTTCAAGGTCACCCGCCATCTCTTCGCGATTTAGCTTTACCTAATGGAGAACTGTTACAATAAATCACAGTTGTAATCAGGGTTGCATGGTTTTATCTAAAATTAGCCAATTTGGCTTATTTTGATCACACATAGCTAGACAAAATTCAAAAGCATTAGCCACACCATCGTTTGGTTATTTTCTTAGCCCAACTGTTAATTGATTTTTTTCACCATAGCTAAGTTATTTCTAATAGCTGTAAAAAAATAATATAATAACGCATTTTTTTAGTAATTATAATACATGCAAAAATACCGTCCTGCATCTGCAGTTGAAAATGGTCAAATTAAATTCTCAAGTTCAAGTGGTTCAACTTTCAACCACTGAAACTTGAAAACTGTTTTCCAGAATGTTAACAATCTTACAGGATTTTGGCTACAAGGAGACATTAGTAGCCTTTACCCTGGACTATGAGCTATTGCCAAAAAATTTTTAATCGTATTCCTCTCTTCCTACCTCGTCGAATGAGGATTCAGTGTTGTCACTGACCTAGCTATAAAACAGAGAAATCTTCCCAAGAGGAGACTTGCGCCTTCACCTTAAGAAAAATATTAAACCGACCTTGAAGAAATTGGCTTTAAACCACCCAGAACAAATATCTCACTAACATATATTTCTGAATGTTCCTTTCCTATTTTAAATGAGAAAAAGAATGCTTTGCTTGTTTTTTTTTATTGTATCTGATTGTTTTTTAAATTTTTTGAGTGAAAAATTTTTTTGCTTGTTTATTTCTATTTTATTTCATTTTATTTTGTCATTATTCTTTTCGAAAAATATTTTAAATCCTATATTTATTTTTTATTTCTGCATTCGTCGTCTTAATTCTAAGAATGACCAATGAGGAAAAATATATCTTGTTTAACTGTTTTGTAAAATTCTGGAAGGAAATTATTTTTAACTTTAAACCACTTTTCACACACCCCCTCACCTTTAATATAAAGGGGGGCGTTGAAAAAATTGTCTGTCGTAAAGGGGGCGTTAGCCGTAAAAAGGTTGAGAATCACTGCTTTAACCGATATTCTAATAAGCGGGTTCGACTGTACATATAATCACCGTTTTATTGATAAAGTATACTGATCGTATATTAATTTATAAAAGGGATTTATAAATATTGAGTTGATAATTTATGAACACAATACTGATAAACTACCAATATATTTTTTAAATCTGGTTCACTGTAGTATTGAAATGTATCATTAACCTTCTAAGAATAATTAATATTTTTGTCAGAAAAGGGAAACATTAACAGAGATATCCTCCAACACACATCAATGTTTTTAATCGAAATGTGCCTCGCTTTAACGGAATCAGATAGTTTATTTCCTATACTTTGGGAACTGATATCAATAACATAGCTACATTGCTGAAGTACAACATTGCATGGATAAATTCAAGTTTGCACACGAGAATTCCAATTAGCTCAAAAACCGATTATCTAGCTCTGCATCGCAAGAGATGTATGATCACTTTAGTTTATTTACACCGTGAAAACAAGGCTACGTGTTTCGACCGAATTTAGGAGGGGGAATAATTGGCGGGAATCATAACAATGGATGCATGTAAACATGCTTCAGTAAGTTTGTGAAATTAACTGGTAAATATTTTATAAATGAAGTCATTCTTATTTTCAAACACTATTACTCTGAATTTGGAAACATTTTCTGAGATTCCGTTCAATATTTCAGTTCGGTTACTTACAGCTTATTATTTTAAACATAATAGTTCTGTATTTTTTTTTTTCTAATTTACAAAATACTTGTTAACTATATTTTATACTTATTTTTCTTATGTAAAACGAAATTTAAGGATGCACTTCGAGTTTTAACTTTTAAAGCTAATTTTTAAAAAATATGGTACTTATATATTAACTCCATCGCAGTTACATATTTAGTGGTTAAATTAGATTTGCCAGGTTTTTTTTTTTTTTTTTTTTTTCTTTTCGGCAATTTAAAAAAACTTCGTGGACGTGCGAACAACCGCCCAAAAAAAAAAAAAAAGTAAAGAAAATAAAAGAAAAAGACAAGCAAAATAAACCGGGAAATTTAATTTAACGCGCAAATCTGTGGCTGCGGTGGAAACGAAAATGCATTCCAAGTTAAAGAAAAGAATGAGATGCATAATTAACGTGCGTAAAATGGCCAATTTGCAGTAAATAACTATTTGTTTGCACGTTGAAAATACTAAATGCACTCACACCTCGTTAAAACGAGCTCAAATGGACCTTTAAAATCCATTTGTCGTAACCATAGCTAGTCTTATCCGAAAGAAAATAAATAGCAAACAATAGGAGGGGTCATGCAAGTGTAGTTCGTCTTAGGAGTAATTCGTTTTAAGAGTGTTCGAGTTAACGAGGTTCTACAGTGATTAGAAAAATATTTTGAAATTAAAAGTAATAAATATTAACAAAAAAATTAAATCGCTCAATAAATTAAACGATAGTTATTTCAATGATTTATAGAAGACAAAAACTAGAGCCGTGAAAAAGGAAAACAGGATAATAATGTATACAATGGTTTCCTTTACAACTTAAAAACGAGCATTTTTTCTCAGGTAAAACGTGTAGTAAATGTACGACTTGTCTATCCTCAAGCTCTAAATGGCACTTTATAGAGCTGGTTTTATGGCGGCGTATGATGATGAAGACAATTACCATCCCTTTACACGAAATATATTTTTAAATGAGTAATCTCCTGAACTAATCTTAGCGAAGAACAGATCTAACAGCCCTCTGGTGTGCGAACCAATTATTCTTAATTTCTAGGTGAGTAATGGAGTCGTTTTGTCAAGAGCGCTCGATTCATGGTTATCTTCGTTGAGGTTCAAAAAATGGATGTAACTAGCATTTAATTAAGGTCTTCTTTGAAAATTCAAATTAGAAAACATTATTTCAAGAAAGGGAGAGTTTTTCATTTCGCAAAAGTTTTTTTTTCTTCTAAAAGAGCACGAATGAAAACATAGGTTGAATTCCTTTTTTTCTCAATTTTGACTCATTTTCTTTCTTAAAAAGAAAGGAAAACTTAAAAGATGCTCAGTCTTTATTTCATTTTCGCTGCTGACGTCACGAGTGGACAGTTTGGTCTTAGCAAGGAAATTTTTTTTGACGAACCGGCATTTTAGAGCCAGAGATTCAAAATGATTAGGCCTGGATTTACACCAAAGTTTCTTCAAGTGAGACATCATATGAGACCACCTCGTTTTGTTTTGGAAATCGGACATTTTAAAAAATTACATGAAACTAATAGTTGGGAGAATGAAAGTATTTTCTGGTCCCAAATTTTTGTTGCTTATTTTGACTTTATCAGTGAATAAAAGTATATATATATATATATCTATATATATAAAGATGACGGTGTTCGTTTGTCTGTTTGTACGTTTGTAACCGCTGGCCAGAAGCCCCCACAGCACCTACAGACCTGAAACTTGGCTCAAAAATTCGAACGTACCCCGCCCTCGTGCACCTCGAAGCCCAAATTTTTAATTTCGAATTAGTTATTTTTAAATTAATTAATTAGTCTCATTTTTGGTGTATCCACCATAATTGAGGGGGGAAAACCTTCCCCCACCCCAAAACATTATATATCGTTGGAGAGGGTTTTTTTTTCTGAAAAAGAAAAGTTTTAGCACGTTTCTGTCCGTTAATTAGGACAGGAGATATTAATTAATCAAATTTAGTCAATTTTCAAGGCTTAACTATGTACGCTCAACTATGGTACTAGGTCCATTTTCCTGATCAGCTGCTCTTTTGTCCTTGAAGTTACTTTGTGGTTAAAATTGTGCGTATAGATTTAAGCCTTGAAAATTTATTCAATTTGAATGCTTAATATCTCTTATTTCTTTCTTAATTTTCTGTCTTTTTGATTTATTTGGCGAATTGATTTAAACTTTAACATGACTTTAAGTGGAGTTTTAAAAGATGGAGCGCATTTGAACTAAAGGATATAATAATTTTAGTTCAGAGGGGTCGGAGGAATTTAAATTTATTCAGTTGAATTCCTCAAATTTGGTGTTTACCAAAAATGTCAGAATGGAACTATTATTGATTAAAAAAATGAGCGATGGCTATCAGCTACTCTTCGTATTTGGCATGGTAAAGTTTGGCAACAATAGGGATATTTACCAAACCTCCCCAGCCAGTGAAACACTTCTTTCTCCAAATTAAAGAAAAGAAAAATAAACGCTCTGTGAAGGAACAGTAGTTGTTTGCAGTCTAAAAAGTATTTTATATTGCATGTTTTAAAACATGTATATAATGTCGCCAAACCTAAATTTTTAATAGTTCCATTCTGACATTTTCGGTAACACCGCTATGAAGTTACTCTTCGTATTTGGCGTCGTAATGTTTGGCAACAATCTGGAAATTTACCAAACCTGCCAGCCAGGGAAATCTTGCTTATTTGAGGGTTTACTGTTATAGATTGTATTCACTTCAAAGAGATGGTGCGAAAGACATTATATTTCTTTGCCTTTTAATGTCACATTAAAATCATGGAAGAATGGTTGAGGCTGAGCTACCTGACACAATCGGTTCCCTAATGTTAATAAATTTAAATTTGGCGACCAATTTACATTGAAATTACGGTTAAATCGGTGGATTATGTTAAAACTTCAAGGGCAAAATTGCTGTGTTCGTTGAGAGTTTTCGAAAATCTTGCCACTACAGTTATCTCAAAAGTTCCATTGAAACGTTTATTTGGCGAATTGAATTAAACTTTAATATGACTTTTAGTGGAATTCAAACAGGATGGGGGAGCACATTTGAAT
>JAXGGA010012693.1:0-37853 GCA_038373865.1 Uloborus plumipes | reverse complement strand
ACATTATAGTGGTTAATATCCTATATAATGCTATTAAGATATGAGAAACGTCTATTAGGGTTTTCCTTATTGACTAACGTACATTCAGAGCTGATTTTGCAACTGTTTTTACTTGTAACTTAAAGGATAAAAAATTATTTTTTTAGTCATGCCTGGTGGATTTAGCAATGTACATGGTATCTATATAATCATTTCTGCTAAGAAGTTTAGAAACAAAATTACTGGCAGTAGATATTTTTCTACTACCAAAAGGGCAGTGCCTGACTAACGTAACATTTTTGCAACCCTGAAAATTAATGCTCATGTTGTGAGGCAAAAATTTCTCAAAGTTAAGCAAGTGTTAAAAATTGAATGATATATTTGAAAAATGTGTAAAGTTGGCTTTTAAAAACATAAAACACATTTATTAAATCTTAATTTTTTTTAGTCTTAAGTGTCACTTTTACTCAAGATGGAGTGTGACTAACGTAACCATCGAATAACAAGCAGTAAACACACTACAAACTATTTATTATGGCTAATCTCAGTGATAATTACAATACTTTTTCAATTTTTTTAAACTTCTTATGTTGTATGATTTTTATTTATTTATTTATTTTTTGATACTTTTTTCACTTCGGTATTTTTTTTTCTTCGGCTGAGGTTGACATTTCTATGGTATAACCCTATACTTAAGTCTAAAAATGAATTTATCCAAGAATACGATTTCCCGTGAGTTGACAATTTATGTATCATTGTACAATATCTAGTATTAAATAAACTTTAATTTAAGTATTATAACTTTATTTTCCATGAAACATAATAAGCATTAATTTTTGGAGTGATGCATTTTCATATTTTAAGTACCCATTATATTGGCTTAGTAGTAAAAAAAAGATATGTGTTCCATTTTTATCTGGCAGGATGAGGGCGAAGAATACTGTTTTTCTCCATCACGTCAGGATTTTTTGTAAAATTGATTTTTACTTTTGCTGAAAATCCCTCTATCAAAAGTATTCTCTAACACTAATTTATCTGGCCTAGTTTTGTTTTTTGTTTCATTTAAATATATAGGTAATATTTAATTTTTGAATACATATAAATTCTTTTCACACTCATAACTTTTTATTGGTCTAAATCAGTGGAGTTTGGAAGGGGTCCTATAAAGAAAGAAAAAAATTGAGGGGTCCACAAAGATGGAAATAGGGGTCCTGTTGTTGTACATCAAATTCCCATCTGCCCCACTTAAAACCAGCCCTTCTTTTTTTCTCCTTGTACACTTTTCCATGAAGAATATTATCTGATTTAAGTTTGGGGGCTCATCTTTTTATGAACGTATGCATAAAAATGTTCCAATTTTTTTTCATCTGTTTTTTTTATTTTTCACTTAAATTTTAATTTTTTACTCTGCACTTAAACTGTCAAACCGAATCTTTTAGAAAGTTATCATTTGGTTGTTTTAGAACATCAATAGATGGAACTTAAACATATAATTCCCGATTTTAGAATGCCAGAGTTATATTATTACAATTCCTGATTAGTATTGGAACGACCCCAAGGAAGGGGGTCCACGGGAAATTCAAAAAGTAGGCAAGGGGTCCGCGGAACAAAAATGTTTGGTAACCCCTGGTTTAAATGGAAGAAAAAGGATAAAAAATTCAAAGTTTTACCCATCCGTAAAGCAAATAAATGGCTATAGCTCAGGATTTTTTTCTTTTTTTTTTTTTCAAGAAACAAATAAAACCGTTCAGAAGAAAAGAATGCGAATTGCGTACTAAATTTCACCAAAATCAAAAAAAATTTTGAAAAAATGTTGGTTTTTCATGGAATAAACCTTGGATTCAGATTGCCGAAACAAATTTCGAACAGAAAAAAACAAAACAAAAAGGTTTCGATTTATATAATTCGATGTAAAAATTCAAGCGAACTTTACGTTTTTCTCTCTCTCAGAGGAAGTTCCTTCGGCTATAGGGTCATTCCATGTAAAATCAACGAATTTTCAAAGTTTTCGTGCCGTACCATTTTTTATCTTGATGAAATTTAGTAGGCAATCTGCATGAATATTCTATGCTCCTAAATGGTTTTATTTTTTTCTTTAAAAATACATATTCCTGAGATATAGCCATTTTTTTTTTGCTTCCCGGGTGAGTAAAATTTGACATTTTTAATCCTTTTTCTCACATTTAAACCAATAAAAAGTAGTTGATTGCTTGCTGAATAACAGGGTTGCCACAGGAAAAATTCATTAAAAAAGTAGCAAAAGTAGCCAAACACGTGTAAAAAAAGTAGCAAAAAAGTAGTCCTAAAATTAAAAAAGTTGCAAAAAAAGTAGTCCCCAAAATTGAAAAAGTTAAAAAAAAAAACAGTATTCATTATCAGATAAATGAAGTAAGAAATAAACAGTACAACTGAAAATTTAACATTTGCAAAAAGTCCCAATCTGTTTTGCTGAGGAATTTAAACTGAATGTGCAATTACAAAAAAAAAAAAAAAACTTTTGCCAAAACTTATTAAAAAAGGGAGTGCTCCCTCCCCCCATGACTACAGTTAATTCTATTCAACTATTTCGATGAGAATACAATGAAAAATCAATATAAGTAAAGCAAATTATAAATAAAATGCTGGCAGTAGCTGTTACGAGAGTGCAGTGAAGCAGCATTATTAGTGTAAAAATTTACGAGGTCTTTTGTTGCAAGAACTAGTTAAACATTAACTAGGACCTTGAAAGTACGGCAGTACTTTTGCAGAATCTTGATACTAATTTGATTTTTGCTCTGATTTCTTGATAACCCTTTTCAGTTCAGCTTTTTTTTTTTTTTTTTTTTGCTCACTTTCTTTTGTTTTCACATTTTTTAATTTTCTTCCCCAACCTTAGCTACTTTTTTTATTTCACTCTTGCTTCAAACTGATATCAGCACTTAATGTGCTGGTATGATTCGCAATCTGGATGGCTATAATGTAATGCTCCAAACAGGGCCATAACCAGAACTTAGGCAGGGATTCAAGTGAAACAACATTGCAATCGCTTCGAATTGCAATCGCTACTGAAAGTGAATTACATTATCATCAACTTAACTTGGCCCTGACTTCACTACGGGTGGAGCCAATAAGAGTTCACAAGCAGTCAGTGATCTCCTCTTATTCGCCAAGTAGGCTGTGACGTTTTATCTAGCTCGTTTTTCATAGGCAAACGTCACGCCGACGTCACAATGTTTTTATCAAGAAACGTTCTAATGTATTTCATTTCCAGTAGCAATTGTAATTTGCGATCGCCTGTTTCACTTGAATTCCTGCCTTAGTTTCTGGGAGGCTTTTACCAAACCTATTTATCGTGAAATCTATAAAGTCAATAAAATTTGATTTCATGTTCTATATTCTGTTGATTTTTGTTACAATAAATGTTAAAAAGGTATTAACATGAAAAATGGGGTAAAAAAAGGTATATATTCAATGATGAAAAAAAATCTGGACTTACTAATATACGCACGCGCAGAAGGAGTACTTTTAAATTCTCTATTTCACAACACTCATAAGATGTGTTAAAAATAGAGTTTAGTACTTACAAATTTGAAGAATTTTGGAGTTCTTTTAGTGGTATTAAAAATTTGCAGGGAAAGATGTATTGTTAAGGTATGTTTGCAATAATTACAATAAAAATAATTACTGCAGAAAAAACTTTACAATTGTTCAATAATGATACTTTCATTTTTAATTGCAGTTTCAAAGTAAATATGAAAAAACAGCAATAATAATTTTTTCAGTGAGAAACCATAAAAAGCATTTTTAAAATAGTTCTGAAAAATTTTGGAAGGGGTTTAAACCTTAAAAACCTACCCCTTCAATACGGTCCTAACACCACATATTGGTTCTACAACATGATATGGTGTGAGGGAGGACTTGTGATGGAAGTCAGAAGTGGAGAAATAGAGCTCTTAATCATTATGTTTAGTACTAAAATCAGAAATATAATGCTAATATTAAAAAACTTGGCAACATTGAAACAAAATCAGCGATTCAGTACTTTTTGTGGCAAGTTAATAATCATGCTTAAAATGATTGCAGAGTTTTTTTTTAATTTTTTAATGAAAGTTTCAGTAAAAATGAGAATAAATTTTATGTACTTGTCTTCTAACAAAGCTTTTGATGCATACTCAAAAAAACAACTCTCAAAAATTGTTCAAAAGGATTCTCATTTTTCGTAAGGTAGAATATTACACAAACTTGAAAATTGCACATAAATGAGCTCTTTAAAATAAAGAAAAACTTTAAACAATACATCTCTTATACCCCTGGTTAATTCATATCACTTAGTATAATTTTCCTCTATTTAATCATAAACTCTAAAAATATTAATCAATGAGTTACTTCAACTTACACATCAACCGTTCAACTCAAAGCTTAGGCAATAACTACCTCTTAAAAATTAATAAAATAAAACAAAAAGAAGATGATTAAGGTTTTAAGTGAAAAAATACTTATTGCAAGTACAAAGTTTAACAATTAAAAGCACATTTGCTAAATATTTAGTACACTTCCCACCGAAAAAGTAATTACAATCGATAGAAAATAAAAGTCAAGGTTGAAAAAAAAGAACTATGGATATAATATGCTTCAGTTAGCTTTTGGTAAAATAGCTGTTAAATTCTAAAATAATTGAAATTACAAGATGTGCACAATTATTCAAATCTCTAACATCGACTGAAGGAAAGTCTTAAATAAGTCAGCTCCTTCAATATACTAAACTTTGAGCCGATTTTTCCCCAATATATATCTAATAAATAGATCCACCCCCTTCCTCAGTAGCTATATCTATTAAGCAAATCACTTTTTACCCAAAAGCTAAAGTAGCGAAGAGGTTATTCCAAAATCTAAGCCCCTCCCTGATTGCTATTTGAAAAAATAATAGTGGATCTGTCCTTAATGAAAGGCAAAGAACTGTTCTTTTTAGATGTCAAAGAAATAAGAATAAAAAATCATGGGTTTCAAATTAATAAATAAAATCAAATAGGGCAAAAAAAAATAAAGATTTTCGAATGAAAACTTAATTTGGAAAAAAAAAGTCTCCAAAAAAATAGCTCCAGTGAAAATAAGATGCTGTTTGTGCTCAAAAAAAAAAAAAAAGTCTCCTAAGTCGCCTAGAGCAAAAAAAAAAAAAAAAAAACAGCAAAAAGTAGCATTTAAGTAGTCTGTGGCAACCCTGAATAATCAATTCAAGAACAGGTTATTTTATACATATTTGAATGAAAAGAACCCCTACGTTTGCCAGATGAATTGTTTTAGAGAATAATTTTTGATGGAAGGTTTCAGTAAAAACAAAAAAACAATCTTACAAAAAAATTTTCATTATTTTTCCTGAAATCAGCAATAAAAAGTCATAAAATTCAGCCATTACTTCTCTTGTATTTTTTTCACCGCGGGCCAGTGATATGACCTCACAAGACCAAAGAAATGCAAGTATTTTTGATGCAAACACAGATTTGTGTCCTCTATGATAATCCGTAGCTGCCTGATTTATCCCTGGGTAACAGTTTTCTGACCCGAAACTGCAAACTGCAATGTAAAGAGCTTTTTACGATGGTGTTCTAGCCTTTAAAGTGCACGTGACACAAGTGCTAAAGAACGTTCTCAAAACATGGAAAAGTACATGCAAAAACTAATTGATTCTTTAAAGCGAGAATTTTATTTTGAATTAATATTTGTTCTAAAACATGTCAACCTGATTATTTTGCTCTATAGTCAAAGAAGTCTGGTTATTTTTTTTATCACACTGTGTGTAAGCACCACTGCAGAAACATATACAAAAGTACATACTGTTTCATTACCAAGTATTCATGAAATTGCAAATACTTGACACTGGTGAAGAATGAGATCACAAGCATGCATGAGTGAACTATTTGAAATGCCCCGGAAGTTTCTAAGGATAAGCGAAGAGAAAGCTGATAAAAGACCACATAAATACTTTAAATATTACAAATTCATGGATAGATCTACCGTAAAGTCGGGTTACTTGGACCCACAAGAAGGGCTAATTGAGCCCACAGTAAAATGATAAAATCTGGGTTTGGTACTAGCGTTAGAGACTGCAGAGGGCTTCTACCTAGTGGAGAAACGAGGAACTACGTGCAAGTCTTCAACTAGTAGGTACCAAACCTAGATTTTATCATTTTATTGTAGTGGGCTCAAGTAACCCCCTAGGGTCCAAGTAACCCGACTTTACGGTACATATGAGCTTATGAAATCAAAGCCACCCCCATCCAACCTCAAACTCTATATACTCCACTGCAAGAATATGTACAAAAGTACGTATTGTTTTTACACCTATTCAAGAAATTGCAAATGCTTGACGCTAAAGAATGATATCAACAGCACGCATGAGTGAACTATTTGAAATGCACCGAAAATCTCCAAGGATAAGAGAAGAGAAAGTTGATAAAAGTGAACTTGAAAACATTGTAAAGCCTCCCGATTACCAACATGCATTCCCAACACGTTTAGAAACTACAATATTACTTCATTAAAAACGAAAAAGCATAAGCATTCCTTAAGACTTTTGTTTTGCGAGTTCTGTAACAGCAAAACTTTCAGTCGCCGAACTCGAAATGGTTTGCTGTAAATTTTAAGAAAGTTGTATGTGCAATGACAACTACTGCTTTCAGCGAGCCATCAGGAGGCAGTTCATGTCCCTGCTACTGTTTAGCGATTCAAATCACGTTCCTTATTTGAAGGTGAGACAAAAGCAAAGCAGGAGTTCTTAATGAACTTGCACGTGCTTGTTATAGAAGGAAAAAAAATCGGAAGGAGAGAGACAAGTTGAAAATAAAAATTATTCTTTCTCCTTTATGCGATAAAATTATAATAAGGTGAGTTAACATTGATACGTGGTAGTTCAGCTTGTATCCAAAGCACACATAGTTTTCTTTTTTCAGTGTCAACCGCTTCCTCTTAATTTTACACGTATTTGCATTTTTTTCTGCATTATGTAAATACCTTTAGTTTTATACAACTTCATTTTTTAAGTTACATTTTTAACAATTTCAGCTAAATATTTATTATTTAATATTTTCCCTTTCTCTTAAGGTTTGCAGAGGATTCAAAATTGACGTTGGAATGAGCGGTGTTATTTGCTTTTTTTTTTTTTTTTTTTTTTTAATTGATTATTTGAAAAGCTATGCTGAATACGAACAATTCGTTAAATTCGAAAAATTAAGTATGTCCTAACATAAACATAAACTACATTTTATAAAAAGAGACCTCGTTTTATTTGTGCAAAAAATTTTTCTAAAAGAAGTTGGACATTCAATTGGACAGAAAATTCAATTCAAATCAGGTCCGTCATTTAGGGTGGGCAGGGGGGGGGGTTCAATTGCCCCCACCCCTGACTTTGAAAAATCAATGTATTTACATACAAGGGGGGGGTGATTTTTTACGTTTTCCGATGAAATTGCATTGTGTTTAGACCCTTTGCCCCCCCTCCCCTGGAAAAACTTAAAATGACGTCCCTGATTCAAATACTTTTTCTTGTAACAATTCTGTTTTGGGCTTCATGATATCATTTTAATGAACATAATCTTTTAATTAAGAGTTACTCATGTTTTTCAAGTTTACTGGCTTTTGTACAGCATTTGCGCAATATTTTATTTGGTAAACAGTAAGTCATTTTCATTTTTAACTGAAGTAAAATTGTGTGTTGTGTATTAAAATGCTATTGCAATGAGTATGCTTCCATTGGTAAGTTTATTACATTTTCTACTAAATTTTAAAAAATTCTGCATTTTTTAAAAACAATTTAAAGATTTAATTACAATTTCATCTAGAAGATTTTTTTTTTAATAAACTGTAAATTTTGACTCAAATTTAAAATGACAGGACTGCAGTTTTGAACCAATTCAAGATTCTAATACCTTAGTCAGTTTCATGAAGTTAGAAAAACAAAAATCAGTGCCATAACCCTATGCGGTGAGAAATAAATGTTTTCTTCGTGTTTGCTTGAAATTTGAAAGAATCGAAACACTAAGTTATAACATTTTAATTATCTGTAATTTGTTTAAACCATTATCTGTTGTCATAATAATTATTTTCTTTACGAATCAAATTTTTTTTAATTAACGGCTAAGATTCCGATTTCTCATAGATGCATAGAGCACCTCTAATATCACCAAATATTGTGATTAGGAATGCATCGATAAGCAAATTGGCCGATTACCGATTAATCGGCTGAGCCGATTAAAGATAAGGGTTTCGTTTTTAATACCACCTATTTTACAATCACTGTTCTTTCTCTCTTATACAATTCCGAGTTTAGAAATAGTACGGTCATTCCATGTGAAATCAACAAGCCTCAAAACTTGACCATCACCAATTTCAAAAAAAAAAATCATAGGGTTGAATACGTCTATAAAGTGATACAAAAAAATGATTTAAAAATTTTTTTTCAGCTGTTAGTTTTTTAGGGGGGACCCCCTAAAAAACTCGAAAAATGGCAAAAAGTCGAATTTTGGTACATACAAAGATTCAATTAAAGTCTTTTGTTACATGTCATATTAAAGCTCTTTAAACAAGCTTTCATATGATATATGACTTGATAAGGTTTCGTGATGTTATTATTTCAAGGTCACCGAAAGCATTATTTGACCTTGAATATCTCAAAAAGTGCATTTCTAAAAAATCTGAAAAATATATTACTTCCCAATGTAGTGTATATGTGGTAAAAAATTTCAGAATGGGACAGCAATGGGATCTGGATGAAAAGGGACATAGACTTTTTACACTATTACCACTTTATTGCAATGCCTATGGCTCCTGAAGATATATAATACAGAAATATTGCAAACTGTGAAATGCTAGTTATGAGTGACGGTTGGCATATTGCACTTCTTATTTTGAGAGGTTATAAATCATTCCTGTAGCGTTTCTCCTGGGGTCCACTTTCGAAATAATAGCACTTATAGGCACATTGAAAACATTTTCGAAGTCAGGATAGTAGAAAGAACTTGAGGGTCTATGAGGATGCAACAGCTTGATTTTTACATTTTGATTTTTTTCAGCTGTGTCTAAGAAGCACTATCCACCAATATCCATTATGCCTGCAGGTCAAGAATCCAACCATTTCTAAGCAATCAAGATTGCCCTTGACAGTTGTAGTACGTTCAATGCTTATAGTGTTGGGAAATGAATATGCTATCACTTGCATCTGATTCCTATTTAATGGTATTAAACAACGAAGACTCTGAGTGCTTGGTATTGTTCTTAAGGCTGTCATTTTTTCTGGATTTCAAACCCTCTTCTTCCTGTTTATAATCTACAATTGTGCAATATTGAAAATTTATTGATTTGGTATGCTCATTTGCCCAATTAAACAACTGTCGTGGTGTCATGATTTGATTGTCATAAATCATTTTTGCTGACTGGCTCTAGCAAAAGGTGAACTGCTATTGCGCCACGAGTGAGGCAGTCTGAAATTGTAACAAGATATATATTCATAAATTTTCTTATTGTTGAATCTTGAAAATGAACAATACCACCAAACCAAGTTTGATCTATTACTTCTGTGATGGAGCTGCCTCACAGTACAGAAATAGACTGAATTTCCTTAAAATGAGTTATGAATCAGATTTCGGGATTAAAGCAGAGTGGTATTTTTTTGCCACATTCCATGGTGTGCCTTATAAATTTTTGCTTTCGAAAGTGGACCCTAGGAGAAACACTACAGGAATGATTTATAACCTCTCAAAATAAGAAGTGGAATATGCCAACCGTCACTTATAACTAGCATTTCACAGTTTGCAATATTTCTGTGTTATATATCTTCAGGAGCCATAGGCATTGCAATAAAGTGGTAAGAGTGTAAAAAGTCTATGTCCCTTTTCATCCAGATCCCATTGCTGTCCCATTCTGAAATTTTTACCACACATACACTACATTGGGAAGTAATACATATATTTTTTTCAGATTTTTTTAAAATGCACTTTTTGAGATATTCAAGGTCAAATAATGCTTTCGGTGATCTTGAAATAATATCATCACGAAACCTTATCAAGTCACATATCATATGAAAGCTTGTTTAAAGAGCTTTAATATGACATGTAACAAAAGACTTTAGCTGTAATAGAAGCTGAGAAAATTGAATCTTTGTGTGTACCAAAATTCGACTTTTTGCCACTTTTCGAGTTTTTTAGGGGGTCCCCTACAGAAAACTTAACAGCTAAAAAAAATTTAAAAAATCATTTTTTGTATCACTTTATAGACGTATTCAACCCTATGATTTTTTTTTGAATTTGGTGATGGTCAAATTTTGAGGCTTGTTGATTTCACATGGAATGACCCAGTAAGCAATTTATTTCTGAGAGAAGATTTTTTTCCATTTTCCTAACTTTCACAAAATAATTTCAATATTTTATCAAATTTCTACGAACCAATTTTTATATTTTTGTCAATAGTATTACATTAACACATCATTAATTATGTTAGTTGGACATAAAAATTTAAAAAAAGGGGGGGGGGGATCTGTGGCGAACACTTCAATTTCGGAGTAATTTTAATTTAAATTTTTAATAATTAGTAGCAATTTAATTCAAGACTTTTATTCTTTGTGAAAATTAGAGGTTATCAAAAAGCACTGTGCTAAGGAAAAAACTATGGCCACATGAAAAATGCTGCAACATTGTCAATGTGTACATTTATTCAAAGTAGGAGAATTAATTTATTAAAAACGTTATATCAACTCTGTACCTCAGAACCAGACTAATGTAAGTCCATTTTCGTCATTTTTCAGTAGAGGGGAAAAACGATGTATTCGACAATCGTTTTTCCCCTCTACCGAAAAATGACGAAAATGGACTTACGTTAGTCTGGTTATGAGGTACAGAACTGTGAGGGCTATTAGTACTCTTAAAAAATTTGTTCATCATAGTTTCTTAGTGAAGGTATAATTTAAAGAATAATATTTCAAAATATTTTTTCCGCCGATGAATCGGCCCAATTTTGTCGATTATTAATAATCGGCAAAGTGGCCGATTATGGCCGATTAATCGGTGCATCCCTAGTTGTGATTATAGTTTCAAAACTTAATTTATTTAATTGACACAAAAGGTTTTTCAATTTATTACGTACAAAGTTCTCTTGAAGGTAAAATATTTAAATACTTATTTATGTTAAGAACAATTTCGAGTAAAAATAATACCATTGAAATCAAATCCATTTTTCAGACGATTTAATTGATACAACATTTATTATCCTAAAATTTCGACTTATAGAGTGAAGTACAATCTCGCATTTTTTATGATACTAATTAGTTATCTACGCACAATTTGCAGTTTTTCTATATGCTTATCAATAAATTAGACATGGAAAACTTTCTCATGGATATTAAGATTATTTTTTAAACCTTTAAAAGTTATAGATTAATGTCATTAGTATGCAAAAAAAAAAAATACTCTTGAAACAGAGCTTTATTAAGGTGCAATCATTCTTCAAAATTTAACATACATCCCGAGATATATTACTCACCGCGATAATTAATTTCATAACTTTGATGATGAAAGATGAAAGAGGGAGGGGGGGGTAGAGGCCGGCCTAACCCAGAAAACTGTTGCTGTCAAACTGTCGCCAAGCCATATGTGGGTATACCAAGAAAAATCTGCTTCGGCGAGGAAGATAATGCGAGATAATTTCCCAAAATAGCTCCAATCAATAAATAACTCTGTGGTATTCAATGAAGCGAGTGGACTCTTTCACAAAAAGCGCGGGCATATTGCACGCAGCGGAAGGCTACCGGAAATTTGAATGAAAGAAAAAAAAACTGTATGGGAGTTTCAAAATATCTAAATCATTTTTCTCTCTTTTAAGCTTTAAAGTGATACAGAAATTTCTACCGAAAAAAAGGTCAATACTTATTTTATTTTCAGGATGCGATACTATATAAAGCCCATTCTCATCTACACTGCAAAAAATAAGTTGTTGTTTTTACAGTATAATTGGATGGTGTTATGCAAAAAGGAGTTAACCCACAAAACATAAAAAAATGAGTTATCCAACTGTGATGGTAAAATATGTTGCTTTCTACATTAAGCAAAAATATTTAAGCCCTATCAGCATTTCATGGTAACATATCATTGGTATATTGATATAGAGTTCCATGCTTTTTGCCAGAGTTTGTTGACTTTAAAGCCCAATATCTCAAAATCAGGTTTTTGTGGGTTAACTCCTTTTTGCATAACACCATCCAATTCTGAATGCAAAGGTTTCAGCCTATATTGCTGTAAAACTAGAAGTTTTACAGCGTATTACAGTAAAATTAGCAATTTTACAGTTTATTGCCATAAAATTAGCTGTATTGTGCCGTAAAAACAATAGTGCAATACTGTAATTTATTACTGTAAAATTACTATAAACTTAGCTGTATTACCTGTAAAAATAACATTTAGGTTTTAAAGTGTAAACGGACAATTTTGGGTTCAAAGGTAAATAAAAAATGTATTGTTTTAATTCAATTTGTGTGCAAATTTATTTCTCAATTAAAGTGATACAGCTTTTTCACCACCAACAAAATGGGCTCAATACTTTTCTTTTTCATAATACGATACAATACATGACCCATTCTTCGCTAAACGGGGGAAATTTGGAATTCGAAGGTGAATAAAAAATTTATTGTTTCAATTCAATTTTTATGCCTATTTATTTATGAATAATAAAAAAACACAGAGATCGTTTGCCTTAATTACAGTTTTAGTCAATTTAGTAAACTTTCATCGATAGGATTTGGTAATAAGAGACAAAAAATGTCATAATAATTTTTATTATAATAATTTTAACATAATGGTAATGAGAATCAAATGAATGAAAATGACCAACGGCTACATAGTTAAGCTCTAATCACATAAACAGATATAATAAAGCTTTATTCAAAAACAATGAAGTCTAAAACTCATTATGAAGTTGCTTGATATCATTATCGTGTTTTCAGGTAATGATTACCATTGTAATGGTAATTTTAATGTTAGGAATGTTTAGGGCTGAATTATTGTAATTTAATAATAATATTAACATTTATTCTTGATATAGAACAAAAGATCTTCATCAATCATTCAGCAAATTTAAATTTGCTAAATTTGTTTTTAAGTCATACTGAACTTATTAGTGAAAGCGACATGTAAAACGTACACAGCAAAAAAAAATTTTATAGTATAATTTTATGCGGCTAATTTTATAGTTATAAACTGTAAAAAATTGATAGTTTTACAGTAATAAACTAAATAATTGTTAATTTTAGGGCAATAAACTGTAAAACTGCTAATTTTAGTTTATTACTGTGCATTTTAGTTTTAACCCGTTTATGCCCAGTAGCCTAAAAACGGGAGGCTTGTTAGTTACTGCATACAAAAATCTGTAATGGGTATATTATTTTACTAAAGCTGTTTTTCACAAGTTAAATAGCCCTTCTTCTTGAGAAAACCAGATAGAACCACTGGTTGGACATCAGAGTTTATTTATTGACAGCTATTTTCAGACAAATCAGTCAAACAACGATCCAGCATGGGTAGCCGCAGAAAGTAAGTGATTTTTGCGAACTTATTTTTCATAAAACTAAACTATTTCAAAATGATTTGCTTAAAATTGATCACAGATGCCTTCTGTAATGTTACTTAGCAAAAGTTAAGGTCGTATTTTGAGCACATATCTACCTAGTGTTCAATAAACAGGACGTTAAATAACTTAATAAATATAACAACGGTGATCTATTTTAAGCCTAAAATGTATGAAAACCATTCCAAGTAAGAGTTTTCAGCAGATAAAAATTTTAAAAAATTGTTTTAAAAAACTTTGGCATAAATGAGTTAAACTGGAACTTCTACTGCCAGTATTATACTGTAAAAATAAGTTTATTTTTTGCAGTGTACTCTTATTGAACTTCTGAGGTAAAAAATAACAATATGAACTAATTTAACTTATTGAAACCTAAGTCGACCTGTTTTCTGGAAGAACACATGGTTTTGCACCACTAACAGTTAGATGCATGCTAAAGCACCACTTAGCGAGGAGGAACCTTGGATCTCCTCCACAGCTGTACGCATCCTTTCCTTGAGTTCAGCCGAAGTACGAGGATATGCTTACAGCTGAGGAGTGGCTCTCATTGAACATGCTTTATTGGGTGGTAGAATTTTTCATTCGACCCCTGAAGAAAAGAGCTAATCGTGGTGGCGACCACCTGTATGATGTCATATTCGAAACTAAGTAATGACTTATATGGCATGGTAAATGCCACAGATTTTTCTTTGTTTTCAATGCTTAATTCAGTAAAATTTTCAATTTATTTCGAAGTTCTGTCCCTTTTATATCCTACTATTCATTACGTTGGACCCCATATTTTCGGTGTGAATAAAAGGAGCTTTGTTAGGAACAGATTTGCAGAGGAGCAAACGTGTTTTAAAATAATATTATTTGTAATTCAATTTTAGATGTACCATTCGTGGCAGTATTTTTTCTTTTCAACTTTCCTGAATAATTCGTTGCTGAAACATTCTTATTTCTGTTAAAAGGAAAAATTCTGATTACGAGAAATTTGGTGACATTTTCTAATGCTGTGTCATTTTCTTGCTTGGAAAACACTTAACCCTAATGTTTTAATGCCATGTTGATGTTACCAGAATGAAACGATTATTGTCAATGATTTGGCCACCTTCCCAAATTCTCAATAATCTTTCCTCTTACATAAGCTGAAAATATTATTATGATCGAGGTTATTTGAAGATTATACCACCATTATTTTAATGCTAGAATTGAAGCTTGCTTCAAGTTGATTCCTTTGACAACGAATGGAACTGACTCTGATTTACTCTAAATGAAGCTTGCTGCGAATTGATTTATTTTGCTCTTACTAATGGTATAAACAAAATATAAGGTCTTTAAAATCAAAACAAGAATTCAATTAATTAGGGTATATCAACCAGTGAATGAACACTTAAGAGGGATTTCGTTTTCGAAAATTCATAGCACGGTTAAGAATTGTGGTATTTGTCACATAACCGTAAAAACAATTTAGGTGATATATGTAATATATTTTTAAAGATTGCTTGAATTTTCACTGTTCTTGATCAGGTTTTTTGGGGGTTGAAAGGAGAAAAAGTTCCCAAACCCAATTAATGAATACAGCAAGCAAAAGACAAACGCAGCATTTTTGAGCCATTTTCTTTTTGGGAATTTGTAGAAGGAAGTTACTACTGCCTGTTCATCCAAGAAAAATGTTTAAAAAACTTATTTTTTCACAAAAAATATGAGGTGTTCATTCACTGGTCGGTTTACCCTATTTACAGATATTGAGCATTTTTTACAGCAGCATATCAGCCTTAACCAACAAAAGAATTTTTGTTCAAGTGTTCTATTTTTTATTTAGTAAGCTGAGGAGAGATGATGGAGGGTTGCTGTACAGTTTTTAGACACATCCAATTCTTATTGAAAATGAAAGGAAAGCAAACTGGTGTAGAATTTAAGCGCAGAGTAATTATATCGAATGTTTCAAAAAGCTTCATGGAAATCTTCAGAAATCTAGAATTTGTTATTGAAAAATTTTTACCGAAAGTTTTTTTATAAATTAAATTTAAATAAAAATTTTAAATAGGATTACAAAAAAATATGTTTTCTTAAAAAATATTACTTAAATTTTAATCAAAGTTTTAAAATATTTTTTTGGAAGTGTGTGTTTTCTTTAAAAAACATGTACCATAAATATAATGAACGTGGCTGAAAGTTGGCTCGCTTAGTTCTTAATGGTTTTAAAAGTCTTTTACAGTGTGCTGAATTGAAATCAAAAATTGCTGGATTTTTTCTACTTACTATGGATGAGACGTGGGACACAACAATTTAATATTCTGTATTTAATCTTTGAGTTTTAAAACCTGGACCTGCAAAAAATTCATATTTCTGCATACATGATAACACATGTTCAATAAAACTGATTAATGTATCAGTTTATCATGGAATGTCGATAGAAATCTGAATAGTACCGTGTTTGTTTTCCTCTTTTAAATGAACAATGCATTATTCATGCCATGAATGGTAATATTAGCATGCGTCGTATGCATTCAGAATGTCAACAATTCTCTCCCTTCAGGTAGTGCAAATTGAATACAATCTGACCTGATTTGACTAAAAATGGAAAGTATTTATATATTCTATTTGACTTCATAATTGATTAATATCTATTAGTATCAGTTACGGAGTAGGAAGAAGAATAAAAACTCGTAGCGTGAGCTGAAATCCGTATATTCTATCAGCGGATGATCATGCTCTAATTTCGCTTCTTTCTTTCATAACAAAGTTATAAAAGTATTATATATATTGTGAAACTTATATGTGTCTGTTGGGGGATTTGTATCAATATTTATAATCAAATCTTATACAGCAGTCAAAATGTAAATGCTCCATTGAATAACATGTTTCTTCTTGTGAATATTAACAAAGAACTATGTTTTGTATCTATTCTTAGATTTATTTATACTGTAGTCACCGACTGTTACGTTCATTTTGCAATTGGTTAATCATATGTAATGCATCAGAACTTAACAAGAATGTTGCCTTCTTGCTTGAGTTCTCGATTTAATTTTACCAGAAGTTTGAATTATATCTTATGCTGTGACACAGGCCATAAATAATATTTTTAGTGTCATAAATAGATTTATAACATGCTCCACTCTAACAAACCGTTCTGTTTTATTTTTCTGGTCATTTGCGAAATACTAGGTTTAATTATTCTTATCTCCTCTTCGAACCAATAGCTAAAGATTTGATTTTACCTTCAACAGGGTCAACTTTCCCATGTGGGACACCTTTGCCGGCTTTTGAAATTCAACAAAATGCCAACACCTGCCAGTAGCTGCCGTTGCTTTTTTGTGCAATGAGAACACTACCACATCTATTAGCCAGTTTTGGAACATAGTAAAGCTCCAAATGTCATCATTTTTAAAAACAGGCAAATGTGTCCCACTTGAAAAAGTTCTCCTGATTGCCAGTACTTTAACGATCAACTTTGTAAACATTATCTACAAAACAAGCCACTGTTTGTTGCATTCCTTCTTGATCTATAAATATTTAAAACGTTAACACGACTTAGTTTTGATGAAGATGCAATCAGTTTCATCAAAACTAAGTTGTATTTCTTTTAGGTAATCATTTCTTGAAGTCTGCGTTAAATTGGTATTAGTAAGTGTCCAATACAGTAACCGCACTTTCAGAAATGTAAATACATTGCTCATAATGTTTTGAACGAAAAAAAAATAAACTTATTTGTTAATTAGACCTATTTGCAGGCCCGTCATTTAGGGGGGGGGGCAGGGGGTCAATTGCCCCCCCCTGACTTTGGGAAATCAATGTATTGGCATATAAGTGGGCGTGGTTTTTACCACATTTTGGTAAATTTTACATTGTGTATGCACCCTTTGCCTCCCCCCCCCTGGAAAAATTCAAAATGACGTCCCTGCCTATTTGTAATCAGCCGTCTTGGCTTGTTTTTCTTCTTTACTTCCTATTTTTTAAATTTCCGCTTGTAATTTTTAACGCATTTTTAAAAAAATAATTTTTAGGAATCATATCATGACAAAATTCTTCAGGTTCACCTCTGCGTATCAGTTATGCGCAATAAAATGTTAAACAAAGACATGCCTCACTTTTGGATTGTAAACTGGATGGTGTCTTTAGATAAATCACTCCAGGTCAAATCCTTTTCATCAATAAAATAAAACCCTTTATCACGACAAAAGCATCCATACTTCATTTATATTCAAGAACTTTAATTCCAACCTTGAGGCAACTTCTTCAGCTATTCCTCTGGTCATTACACTTCACTTTCGTAACCACAAGCTAATTAGTACCGTTGTCCAAAGTAGCGATCCAACTTTTACCTTCGAAAAAAAAAAAAAAACTAAGACCTATGTCACCATATCAAGCATCCATACTTGATTTATACCAACTCTGAACATTGATTCATCCCCGGAGGGTAGATTGTATAGCTAATTTCGTTGTTTATCTTGTTTCCCTTCTGAAATCTAGAAGGTGAGAAGGAAAATTGTCCTTCTTATGCAACGGACCTAGGTACTTATCGAGCGCATAAACTAAGGTCTATGTCACAAAATTTTCCCAGAGGTTTCCCAATGAAAGGGTGTTGCTTATGTAGCAACATTAAATTCCTTCATCCCCTGAGGAGTGGGTCTCGGGGCGACGTCCCTCCCTCCCTAACAAGCTCTCGTGTGTGTCCCAGCTTCCTATCCCATGCGAGCTTAATGCACACCAGTCACGCTACTAAACTGGATTTTCACTTTTATTTTCTGCGACATTTACGAGGTCGGAGGAAGGAAGGGTGACCTTAGCCCGGTTAAAAGTCAGTGTACCAGTCGGTGACCTGGGATGACCGCGTTCTTTGCACCCTGAGATTGACCAGCTTCCAATTCTTGCGATTTGTTTCAATCATTGGAGCAATTTTTTTTTCCTCCCCAGTCTGATTCCCCAGACTGACTTTTGTAAGGGTGTGACAATTGTCTTACAATGTCTTCACAAATTACAGCCTTTAGGTAATATCGGCAGTTTAGTTGTGCATTTGCGTTATAAAAGATGATGTTCATCACAGGGCCGACCAGCGGCCATGCCAGCCTAGTCGGAAGCTAGGGGCCCGGCATTTCGGGGGCCCGGAACAGAATCAGAGTAATAAAATTTTATGAGTTTTATGGCGTCAGGAAGCTCAGCTACTAAACTGAAAAGGGGCCGGCTTTGGCTCTCAGCGGCCCTGTATGTTCAAAGAACAATGGCGCAGTTTTTTTTCACTAGATGATAAAAAGCTTGCATAGTGTTTCATTTGTCCATCCCGCTATAAACGTAGCTGATATTTTACTGCATGAAACTGAAATGAGTAACTAAGTTATGTAATAGGTACCCCCCTCCCCTATCAACAACGAGATCAACCCCAATCTCGTTCGAAAAGTTTACACGGTTAGTTGATCAATCTCTTGCAAGACGAGGTTTTGCGACATTTTTCAGGCTCAAAAAAGTAAGATGCTTAATGTAATCGCGCTGTTTTCGATGTTTTCTGTACTTTAAGATATTTAATTTGAAGATTGGTTAAAATGTTTTTTGTATATAACAGGTTAAATTTTGTACTTTTTGAGTTTTTCAAATTGAGAAATGTTCTATAGTTGATTGATTAAATCGGTGGTTCTCAAAATGTTTTGCTCCAAACCACCGTTTAGACAATTTCCAGTGCACCATTGATCAAGTAATTAGAGAATGTCAAATCATAACTTATTGTTTAAAACAAATAAAACATATCCCTGCATTGCGCAGCCCTAAATTAAACTGCAGAGGCAAAGTGAAACATTGCAAAAGTTTCATAGTTAATGTCTCTAATTATTTGCGAAGTTATTGAAACATTTCTCGGTGCCCGATGAAAACTTCACCGTTCCCCGGAGAGACTCGGTGCATAGTTTGGGAATCACAGCATTAATCCAATGTAAAATGAGAAACTTGGAGTATTTCGATCCCATTTTGCAGATTTACTAATTTGAGTTTCTGTTGGAATTCTATAAAAGATGATCTACACAGCTGGAAAAATTATAGACTCAAAAGATTTTAATTTTCTTATTATGAAAAGGTAACACAATTTAGCTTCACCTCTTGTGAAGCTAAATTGTGTTACCTATTTGTCTTTACATTAAAGTAAAGTGTTGTTGTCACCTATTTGTCTTTACATTAAAGTAAAGACAAATAGGTGAAAAAAATTGTCCTTAATTCCGTATAGCCTGAAAATTAAATTAAATAATAAGTTTAATTTTTAAAATGCCTAACTTGAATCTCTTATGACTAAGTAAAACATGGGAAAAGGTACAAACTTAAGAAGAAAAATTCCAGGATTACAGTAAAAGTTTGCTCGAAAAGCCTATTTAAAGCTATATAACGATTCAACGTCGCCACTGGTGACTTTTTGTTATTTCCATTTTTAACATAAGTAAAAAAAACAATAATAAAAATTTGAACAAAAAATTGAAAATATCATGTATCTAAATTTCTCATTTTCTTCCCAAAATGCGTTTTATAGTTGGAAAAAAAAATAGAAACCAAATTCGTCATTAGATAGTTATTTTCTTTTCGTAAAAAATATGTGAAACCGTAACATACGATATGATACAAAACATTTAGGGAATTATTGAAGCACGTACTTGGAAAAAAAAAAACATTAAAGCAAAAGAACAAAAATCTTCTTCAGAAACCTTAGGGAAGATACCCGGATTTTTTAACTCATGTAACAGTCTTTATAGCTCGCCCTGAAATTCAAAGTACTTTAAAATTCAGCTAGAACATGCTTTGTTTTTGACACTGTGCTTAAAATAGATCTTCGATCTCGCTGTTTTGTTTTCGAATACCGACCGCCTCTTTTTCTCTCTTCTTAAGCAAATGCACTCTCCAGTAGTTGTTATCGTTCCTTGGAAGATTTAACTAAATTAGCAGGTTGGCATAAAAGTGTATTCAGTATCTCTTGAAAGCCATACTTTTGACCACTTTCTGTTCTGGACGAGTTCAAACTCAAAATTTCGAAATCTGTTGAATTTCAATGCAAGATGAACAGTGTTTCATAGCTCAAAAATGTATAAAATGCGCATTTAAAAAACCTCAAATGATTCTAGACATTAAGTCAGACAGTTAAAAAATATATTGCATAATAAAAGAAAAACAATGAACTGTGGGAAAGTGACGTTTGAAATATATTAAAGGAAATAAAATTAGATCTAATGATAAGATTAAGTGATTTTTCTTATTTTTCTTTTTTCCTTTTCAGAACAAAAACTGCATTCATTGGGAGAAAACGAGAAATTCAGAATTTCAAACATGGGAACTTTTATTTTTAATTCAAATGTTTGTTGGTTGTTATTAAGTTTGAAAAATAAAAGCATTTAAGACCTTTAATTGCCTTAATGGCAACATTTTTTCTTGGTGTATAGCTTCAACCCATTAATGCCTGACATTTTTTTTCCAAAGAAATTTTGTATACAGGTTACAAATAGTGTTTAATGGACCGGAAAAATAATTTTAAAAATATCATGTTAAAAATATTTTTTTTATTAAGGAAAGAAAAATCGTCCCTAAAAAGTTACGATAGACTCCAGAGGGAACATACCTTTTTTACCATTTTTTTTTCTGCCTACGATATAATATCTAAAAAGACATTTTATAAGAAGACAGAGAAGCAGCAATTAACATAAAGTGGGAAGCTGTAAATAATATTAAAAACTTAGCTTTTTGCTCTTGAGATTGTGAACGATGTCATTCTTGATAAAGATCATATTAAAACTGCTACACTTTACAATGGTTATGTGCTGCAATCTGTTAATAACGAATTGAAACAATACCAAGGTACTAGTTGAACACTATTATTTGGTTGAAATGCTCATTTTTGGGAAATTTAGACCCATTTTTTGGACCGTCCCTAAAAAGGGACGCTAGGCATTAGTGGATTAAATATACCTATTCGAGCAAAATTTTGCTGTAATTTATGATGTTTTAACTTCAAGTTAAAACTTTTTCTCCAGTTTTCCGTAGAAATAAAAATTTAAGTTAAACATTTCAAAAATCAAAGAAATTGTTTGATTTTATTTATTAGTTATACTGAATTTAGTGCCATGTTTCAATTTTTCATCTTTGTTTAAACGAAGTTAAAACTAAATTGAGTTAACTTATGATATAACCTCACGATGAGTAGGTAAAAGACCTTGAGTCTTTGATTTTGTTCAGCTGTATAGTTTTTACGCTTCAGGTTTTTAATAGCATTTAGTGAACCAAAAAAAATTAATATGTTTTTTCAAATATTACATTTAGAAAATAAAAAAAAAATATCAATCAATAAAATGATTAAAGCTCTCAGTTTATACTCAACGTTGAATAAAGTTACTATCTGACCTCAAAAGCTGCGACCAGAACCGTTGAAGTGCTCCATTTTAAAAAGAGGCAATAACTTAATTAAGAAAAGGGCACCATGGCAGCATTTCTGTTTAGTCCAATATTACTTTATTTTGCTAGATCAGATGAGGAAGGGAAATATATTATTTTTAAAAAATCAACACAAACCAACATGTCTAATAAACGAATCCGGAAAAAAATAACCTATGGTTCCTTTTCTCTCTTTTAATACCAGCCCTATTTTGATAAAACCAGGACACCTTAACGCATGAGCAAATTCGAAGAAGGTTCTCGCGCTGAAATATCAAACAGTGAGAGCTGCGATATAAATGAATTTGAACACTCAAACCCATTTCAACGAAATTTCTTGGAACAACTGCTTTCTAAAAATACTATTACTATTACTGCTATTATTAAAAGAGAAAGAGATCGTTGTTAAATGGCTAAGGCCTACAAAGGAAATCACGTGCGACAAAGTGTGACAAATGTGCTTGAAAGAGAAGTCTTAAAACATGACTAGTAACACAGGAATAAACTGAATAATTTACACACGTTTTGAAAAAAAAAATGAGCATTGTCTCTGTAGTTTTCCATTGTTTGGCACTAAATTTTCCTTGTCCCTTTCCGGGAAAAATTTCGTATTTGTAGTGATTTTATGGGGTTTATATTTAATGGCAAACTTTTATAAGAAACTAACGAATAGTCTCTTTGAGAAACTAATAGAGATAGTACGAAGTTTATATCGTAAAAATACTTCTCTGACTTGATTTTAGATCAAAAGAAGCAATGTTAATAATAATTTTCGTGAAATGAGGCTAGCAATTAGTCTGTTCTTTAAAAGAACTGGTATTCAAGCTTAATGGAAGACAAGATAAATTGTTAATACTTGGTTCTACTGAAGAAGTGATAGATAGTTTTGCTCCAAAAAGGAAAATGACAAATTTATTTCTCAAGAGGGAAAATATTGCTGAACATATGAGAGCTTTTAAAAACGATAGTTGCTAAAATTCAACTCTAGTTGGAAACGAAGAAACATTAAAAATACACTGCTCGACATTGAAATTGCAACACCAAGAAGGAGTGGTCAGAAATTCATGCAAATTTTACCGTAGACGCACGTCACTGAGTTATGCAAATGATATGAAATGCGCAGCTCTCCGACGTACGTGAAGTAAGATATAGGAGAATGAAGTTGAAAAGTGGGCTATGTTCATGTTGGTTTTTCTGCCAGACTAATTATCGGAGAAATTTGGTTTTTGTCTCGAAGGATACGTGTGATAGGAGGAAATGCCACGCCGTCCTCAACGAAGACACTTCCAGCATATAGACGACTTTACAAGGGGTATGGTGATCGGACTGAGAAGGGGAGGTTGGTCCATACGTCAAATTGCAGCTGATACCCACATGGATGCAAGCACTGTGCATCGGCTGTGTCGGAGATGGTTGGAAAGAGGAAATGTAGCCACATTGAGGGGTGCAGGTGCAGCCAGAGTGACGTCAGACCTCTTGGATCGACGGATTCACCGACAAGCTGTGGCGGACCCGCAAGTCACTTGTACGTCGATTCTGCAGCACGTGCAAGGTACCCTGGATGTTCCTGTGTCGACCAGAACCATTTCCCGTCGACTGGTTGCACGTGGCCTGCAATCACGGCGCCCGCTAAGAAGACTGCCATTGACCTCACAGCACAGACTCCAACGTTTGGAATGGTGCCGGACCAGAGCGACGTGGATGGCAGAATGGCAAACCGTAGTGTTCTCAGATGAATCCCGCTTCTGTTTGTCCAGCGAAAGTCATCGCATACGTGTGTGGCGTCGACGTGGAGAAAGATCGAATCCGGCAGTAACTGTGGAACACCCCACAGCGCGACAACGTGACATAATGGTTTGGGGCGCTATTGCATACAGTTCCGTATCACCTCTAGTTCGTATTCGGGGCACTATGACGGCCCAACGATATGTAGATAATGTACTGCGGCCGGTGGCAATCCCCTACCTTCAGGGTCTGCCAAATGCAATTTTTCAACAGGATAACGCCCGGCCTCACAGTGCTCGAATCAGCCAACATGCTCTACGATGTGTACAGATGCTTTCCTGGCCACCATACTCTCCTGACTTATCACCAATCGAACATGTGTGGGACGTGATTGGACGCCGTTTGCAGAACCTGCCACTGTCTCGTTCAGAGGACGAACTGTGGCAAATGGTTGAAAGGGAATGGAGTGCCATCCCTCAGGACACCATCCGCAGGCTTATTGACTCCATGCCTAGACGTGTTTCTTCGTGCATCGCTGTCCGCGGTGGTCCTACTTCTTACTGAGCCGACGCCGTCCTCGCTCTAAATTTTGCTTATTTATTTTGAAATAAATATCACTTATTGTTCCATGCTGTCTCTGTCTTCTTACCAAATTTCATCAATTTCTGACCACTCCTTCTTGGTGTTGCATTTTCAATGTCGAGCAGTGTATTAATAAATAAAGAAATAATAATAATCGCGAAACTAGTTAACTTATTTTGCTATTAAACTATTACTTTTTTTGCAAAATTGTGTCAGTAATATTTCAACTCAATTGGTCAATATCTCCTGCTGCCGCACACACTAAAAGTTTTTAAGAAACTGCAAAAGGTATGTTTTTTTAAACTTCTCAATTAAACGTTTTTTCACTGGCTCTCGTTTTAAACACTTCATTTACTCAAAAAAAAGTGTTCAGCTTGATTAATAAATGGGTTCAGCGGCTAAAATTAACATAAAGCTTGGAAAAAAAGGGGAAAAAAAGTAAATTTCTGAAACAAAATTGCGCACCCCCCCCCCCCCTTCCTTCCCTAAGTGATGATCTTTCGTTTTTGATTTTCTAATAGGCAAAATGACTATACTTCTTCTTGAACTTTGCGATGTGTGCAACTGTTATCTTAATTTTTTTTAATCCCCCCCCCCAACCCAGAGTTAACTACCGAGAAGACGTTCGAGTTCTTTTCTCTAATATTTCTTTTATTACTACTCTGTCATCACGTCGTTGCTCTTATTAGGGAATAGTTTTGTGCTTTAACTTGGTGGAGAAAATTTTTGGGACATGATATCGAAACTTAAGTGTTAACGGGGAAAACTCATGAATCCTCTTTACCACACACTAATACCAGCTACCTCCGTTGCAACTTATATTCACCGCTTGCTAGGAACTGCAACACATAATATCTTTCCCCAGCTAAAAAAATGATTTTATACTGTTATGAATTTGTTTTAAGTTTAAAAGTTGTCGTGGATGTTTTGGTTCGTCCAACTTGCATTTGCGCACATTCACACTCAATACACGTAAAAGTCAATCTTCTTCAATCGGTATATTGTATATAAGGTGAGTCTGCAGAGATTCCCAAGGAAAAATATCAATCGATAGCGGTGATGTTAAAGCGTTAATGTCAAGGTAGTTGACTAAATCGATATTAATGGCTAACACTGATCTATCCAATAGCAATAAGGGATATAAAGGCACTAGATTTTAGATTTCTTTTCCGACCTCGTTCCATCATGTCTCCCCTGCCGTCGGAAATTATATTCAGAAGAAGGCAAACCATCTGTTTCTCGGCAGGATGAAATCAATTATTTTGGCACACTTGACATCCGTGCAGAGGGAGGTAGATAACAGTTTCACAAGGTTCACCCTCTTTAAACGCATGATGACATTTTCTCCATAGTTAGTCAAAATAAAGGCATACATATTTATAATGAGCTGGACCAGTGCCTGCAGTATTTCCGAAGGACTACTAGTTGTCAAAGTTCTATATTTCCATCAGTTTTGCATAATGCATTTTTCCGGAATGCTTCGTACTCAGTTCAGCATTACAATCCCTGATTGAAATCACTTTAAAGATACGTAGATAAATTTAGTCGGCGGTTCTTTGACATTGGCGGAAAGCATAAGCATTCTACTGGCACATTCTCACAATTATTTTAGAAGAGATTTAAATTACTCCAACGAAAGTAGCAGATTCTGTGTATTCTTAGGGTAATTCTCCAATGATGTATGACAAGAGGCGCTCATTGTGTGTTCCTTGTATTGCATAATATTTTCCATACAGTCACCCACCACATATTACATGATGCTTCTTGTTTTTCTTCTTTTTGGTGAGTTTTGGTTTTCTTTTAGTCATTAGTTTCGGAGAGATACTAAATATTTTTTGGGACTAATGGATTTTTCCCTACAAAATGAAGCTGTTTTTGAGAACCTTGCTTTTTTTTTAAATTTCCGCCCCCCACCCAACCCAAACAAGTTGACACTTTTTTCTTGTTATTGTTGAAGGTTTGCGTTTTCTTTGAGTTGCAGTTGCTCCCATATGTTGCAGTATTTACTACAGCGTAAGGTTATTCTGCGTATGCGTGGTGCTGAGATTCCCCTCCCTTCCCCTGTAATCTATTATTGCGACGGCCTGCATCGACTTTCTGCGATGTGATATTTTTCCTTGAAACATTAGTTATATCTGGGCTCTCTAATGTATTTGCAATGTAAGATTTGTTTTTAACTCCTTTTTTAATGTTTCACGTGTTTATGTGTGAAGCGTTAGCAGTCCTTGGAGTGATCATCAAGATTAATTGCTTACTGCTCTTGATGTAAACCGAACGACAAATCTTCCACCCAATACTTACACCATTTGTCTCATCATCGGCGATTTTCCATCTCCAATTCAATAATCTTTCACAGTCTGCCATCATATTTTTCCTTGAGACTTCAGTTATATCTGTGCTCTGTAATGTATTTTACAACGTAAGATTTGTTTTTAACTCTTTTTTTAATGTTTCACGGTGTTTATGTGAAAAGCATCATCATTCCTTGGAGTGATCATCAAGATTAATTGCTACTTGCTCTTGATATAAACTACACGACAAATCTTCCACCAAATACTGACGCCAGTTGCCTCATCATCGGCAATTTTCCATCTCCAATTCAATACTCTTTCACAGTCTGCCTTAATGATCCCGCCGAAATCTTGTTTTTTCTTTCTGTCAAATAAAGTTTGAAAGTATGATTTATCGAGCCCATAAGCTTTTTTTCTGTCATGAATGGTAGTCTAATGCATCTGACTGGAGTTTGTAAGAGAAATGACCTTTGAATGAACTTACAATGTAGTTAGGGGTCAAACTAAGGCCAAATTTATTATTTTTAGTTAGCATATATTTTGTATTTATTGCTTTTTGAAAAAAAAAATTAATTGGAGATTTTTTAACTTAAAATAGTTGTGTCAAAATTTCAAAAAAGAAGGATTAGATCTGATTTTTTCTTCGAACCCGTAGATTCATAAAGCAACTTCCACAACTTAGTTCAAGAAAGAGACAACTTAAAAGCTATATTTTCTAACTTTTGAATACTTTAAGAGTGTCAGCAAATTTTATTGCATTCGAGGACTAATTTCAAACCTTCAAGTATAACTTACCATTGTTAACTATATCGTACCCAGACACAACTCAAAATTTAAAAAATATTTTTACTTCTGATTAAAAATCTAAATTTAATGCTCTTTTATGCCACAAAACTCGTACAAAACTTCCGCGAAGAAACAAGGTTATACATTTATCTTACGTAATTGGTATGTAGTCGCGTAAAAATGATAAGTTCAACAGTGACACATCATTAATATTTCGTAGTTTATGAAAAAAAAGTTTCGAATTTTTAGTATGCTTTATTAATTTACGCAACTTAAACTGAACGTAAGCATCGCCTTTTTTTTTTTTTTTTGCATTCATTGTTATACATGATGCTACGCACTTAAAACTACTGTTTAATAAAACCTTAATTTTTTCGTGTAGTGTTTTTTTTTTAAATTGACTTGTGTCACTTTCAATGCTGGGGATACGATATCTATTGGGGAATTTATAGGGGGAGTGATTGAGCGATCCGATATTCATGAGGATATCATGTTTGAGTTACTACATGAACATTCGTCCTCTCTGTTAATGATATCACGCCCCAGAGTAGAAAGAGCCATACTTCATAAGGTAGCACCCGAAAAATCAAACATCAATCATCATAGGATAGCCTATTTGAAAGTGTAATGTGAGGGACACATTGGATATTTCGTGATGGATTTGTTTAAGAGTGAGGCAAGCTGTGCATGAACTCAAAAACAACAAAAATTACTCTAAAATGTACGGTTTAACTTTTAAAACTGATGTTGAAATTACTACAATGTTACAGCAAAATATGCTAGCATTAGTTTTGAGTTTATTTATTTATTTATTGTTGCCTTATTTTATTATTTATTTATTTTTTATTTTTTGCTGCATAGCTACATTTTTTTCCTTTTTGTGAGTTCTGTAAGTGAAATTAACCATGAATAAAGGATTTATTTAGCGCTAGAGAAACTTTGAGAACTAAACTAAAACGAAAAGTAAAAGACGAAAGTATCACAAGTATTAAACATTTTTATTTTGATTCATCTTAATTGGGAATAAACTGGAGTGAAGCATAAGTATAAGCTTCAATAAGTATAAGCTTCAATTCAAGTAAGAGCTTCAATAGCAGAAACATTAAAATATTTTTTTAAAGGGAAAAAAATGATTTGACATCAATAACAATGCGAAGAAGTCGAACATAGCCTAATATAAGTAAAAGTGTACGAGGAAAAATGTAATAGTAGCATTAAAAGGAATAATAATAAGCCTGGAGCAGGCAAAATCTGAAAAACATACAAGGGGTAGAAATAAAGTTAATTGCATTTATGTTCATTATTTATTTACTTATTTTTTTCTTTTGTCTCATGTAGATACTGGAAAATACTCAGATATAGATAACGCGAAAACATGCTAGTGAAAAATAAAAGACATGCCGACGAAGATTTGCTAGAAAATTAACTTTTAATGTATGATAAAAGGTTTTATAATTACAAACATTGAATGCAAAACCTCGAAATAATAAACAAGACGAAATATTGGAGGTTTAAACAAAATTGCGTATGAATATGGAAATTTTATACGAATCTATCCTTAGCAGAAGAAAAATAAAATTTTAAAATATCACAAGCAAAATATCCGAAATCAGCATTTTCTCAAACTATCATTAAGCATTAAAAGAAAGTTGCACGAAAAAAATCAATTTTCATCCAATATTGAAATGTTTGTTAAATTTTCATAATGAGCAACGCTTACATTCACAGCTAAAAATAAGGATGACGTTAAAAATCATCAATGATCGACCTCAGTTATTACACAGGTTTTTCAACAGCTTGCTTCGGAATATAATCAGACGCATTAGGCTGTTATTCTCGGAAGAAAAATATAATATTCTCAATAAATCATACTTTCGAGTTTATCTGACAGAAAAACGTTTTTAAAAATCTATCGACGAGATCATTAAGGGGATTGAAAAATGAGGTTATGAATAGGAAAAATTGTTGATGATGCTGCTAGAGATCTCGGTACTTGGTCAAAGAGTGAAAATTTGAAACACGAATTTGGTACCAAATTTATTTATATACAGAAAAACCTTGTTTATAGATCTCTCGATTATGCGTCTTTTGCATACATACGTCGTTTTTATAAAGAGTCCTGACTATTTCCTACTCCTTTTACTGCAAAAGTACATTGCTTATACTTCGTAAAATATCGGTTGTACGTCATTTTTAGCTTACTTTAGCGTGAAAGTAAAAGAAAGACAAAAGAAGCATTGAAGTGTGGCTTAATGCATCTTAAAAACATCAAACAAAAAAGTCAAAAAGGACTAAAAAAAATTTGATAAATGACGGAGAAAAAAATTGGAATCAAAAATAGTGCTTTCGACTCGTAACATTGAGCAAAACAACGGGCCAAACGGATCAGCCTCGCTAGCTGGATGTGGCCCGCGGGAAGTAGAATGGGCACCAGTGCTTTACAGTAGATAATAACATTACATAATACAACAACATTACATAATACATGCATACATAATACAACAATGGCTGGGTTTTTTAAGGCGTGAAAGCACTTTTAGACAGTTTTTATAGAAAGGCAATCCATTTTGGAAGATTGAATAGTTATTGCACAATAAGTAGATTTTAGGAGAAGTTTTCAGCAAAGAAAAAAAAAACCACTAAAACGCAATACTCTTTGAGGTAAAAATATTACTCTTTGAGTAACAATTTAATGACTAGAAGTTAAAACTGAGAACCTGAGTGAACAAAAGGAACTTAGTCCAAGCGCGATAGTATGACATATGAATGAATTTCTGTATGTAAGCAGATGCTAATGCTTTCTACTTGCAAAGATAATATTTTTAAAATAAGAATTGTTTCTTGCGGCTATGGTCGTCCAGGTACCTATCGCACTTTTTTGTAGAAGCTTGTTGAACTTATTTGTGTATTCATTTCTTTTCACATAAATTTGTTTTCGTGCTCAAGGACAACCAGAAAAAAAGAGAAAGAACAAACTCTAACAAATGCAATATTCATCATTTGTGAATGGGAAATTGCTCTGCATTGCCTAGGGAAAAAATCCAGCTTGAAAACCATTTCTGACGAATGAGTATATATATTTTTTAAAATTTCGTAGTTGCATTTCGTGATGCGAATTTTCTTGTTCTTTCGAGTTAACAATAAAATAAACAAACAAACCAGCAAAAAATAAATAAGGAAATTAATAAAAAAGAGAAGGAATAAATGCAAAGATTTATTTTCATGCTCGAAATTATATTTAACACTTGGGTTTAGGTTTGGTTAGTGCAGCCAGAAGTGTCGATCAATGCCCCCGCATTTGAAGGGCAACAGCAAACCACTTTTAAACGCTCCACAATACCCTTCTTCTCCGTAAAAAGAATGAGACCCCCCCCCCCAAATGGCAACGAAAACCCTGTTAAATCCGAGGTCTTAATATTTCAGTAATGTTCTTAATATTCATGACTCCCACTCCTCCTGGACTTCCCTGATTTTTACTCATTAAACGCATTACCATCACAAGAAAATAGGGGATAAATTAAAATAATTGATTCACCTGCTCATCATACATGCGTTGCAGTATGCACAAAAAAAAATCGAATCTTCAAGAACCCAGAGACTGTGACAAAACTCGTACATGTGATTCAGATCATGTACACGAACATATTATGTCAGGGAGAGGATCTGCAGAGTATCGAAAGACAACAATCCCGACAAACCAATTGGAAATGATTAGTTGCATCAGTGGTAAGTTAATAAACGCTAATGCAATTTCGAGAGTATTTGCTTACATTGCCAACGGTGAAATAGCTTTTAGGACAGGATCTATTAACTGCCCAGAGCTTTTTTATGATTATACTTTGTATACTATAAAAGCCGAATGAGGGACCTTAGAAAGAGATAAAGATCTTGAGAAAGAATACATGTCACCATCCTAAAATATTTAATCAGTAAGCGTGCAGCACATTTTTTTCATACTACATAGAAATTCATAAAAACAAGGATACTTCTTTTCTAAGTAAAACAGGTTTTTTTTTTAAGTGGGGGGGGGGGGCTGTTGTAATGAATGAAGAACAAAAAAAAAGTGATAAAAAGTCTCACTAGGGACAAAAGAAAAGAAGATAGCGTATTAATTGCATTCATGTCGTAGTAAAAATTAAGACTGTGTAAGATTGAAAGCGGTTTTGTCTACTACATTGAAGTTTGCCTCGTATTGAAAGCATCTTCAAATATTTTTAAATATTGCTACATGAATAGCAAATTTTGAACATGGCTCGTATTATCATATACCATGATCTTCAAAAACATCTATTTTTGATTGGAATCAATTACATATCTAGTAACATAGTCAGTGGCGCACCCACGGGTGTGCTAAGCGGCTTAAGCCCCTCCCAGAAGCATGAAGAGGAGCCCAGTTAACCTCTTCCCGACTTTTCCCGAGCTGGATTCGGGCAAGCGAAATGGTCCATTCTGGCTCATCCCGAGTGTAGCTCGGGCACTGTGAAAATTAACACTGCACAACCAGTCTTTCCCGAATTATTTCACATACCGTAAAATGGGGTTAATCGGAACACTTTTCAGCTTTGATTGTAAAAAAAGCAGTTAAAAGATTTTTTTTTTAATTTGATTTTTTGGGTAAAAACTTCGGTCTTGCTTTACTTTTGATATTCCAAGCAAAGACAAAAGATTTTGAGCAATTATTATTAAAATATATAGCAAATTATGGGTGTTCCGAATCACCCCGCTGATAGGGGTCAATCGGAACACTTGTTAAAATTTTTATTTTTTTCAATTTAATCTGTAACAGGTCTCACAAACATGAGTAATATTGATGGGGGAGAATAAGAACAGATAATTACTGTCAAATAAATGTATAATTTCAGTACCAGTAAACGTTTATAATTTGTGAAAATTCAAAATAATTTTGATCTTATGAAAAATGAAAAGTAATTTTAAGAAAAGCTTTTGAATTGAAATGCAAAGATTTAACATGAATGGAAGTCACTCATGTCGTCCACAAATATGTACTTGTCCTTAAAACTAGCAATTGTGACTTGGCTTAAGTTTTTTCATAACATCTCCTGGGATGAACTCTGCCTTTTCTTTAGTTTTTTGAAATTTCTGGGTTTCGGGGATTGTCCTGAAAGATTTTTTCGCTTATTCATCACTGTCTGTGTGCTGGACGTTTACTACATAAAGTCTATGTGACTTTCTCCCTTTTATTTTAAGTAAAAAAAAGTCTCCTGGAGAAAAAATCTTTTGAAATCTGTAACTTTTGTCATTCTAAGATCTAGTTGCTCACGAGAAGGGATAAACAGTAATAAATCCTTGTCCCTGTCTTGATTAGAAGAATTGGGGTTAGAATCTTGATTTTTCAAACAATTTCCTTCAAATAAGTTTGAATTGGAACAACAGAACTAAGTGTTCCGATTCACCCCGCAAATTTTTTTCCCATGGCATTTTTCAGAATTCTCCTCTTTTATGACACAATTTATAAAAAATGTAAATTCTAATGTGGTATTCTGTTGTTCAGATACATGTATAATTGAAACATACCACTCATAGTTTTTAAATATAAGAAGGTTTGTTCTTGCATATGAAGTTTCGCAGTCTATGAAAATGTGATGTTTTCTAGCATTCAACGTGCAGCCCTCTTTAGAAGCCAGTAGCGTTGCCAGATTGACAAAAGTATTTTTTTCCTACTTCCTATGATCTTACCTTTCTAAAAAAAAAATCATGGCGAAAAATACCCAATAGTATATTTATGAAGAATTTCTTTGTACGGTTGGGAAGTTTTGTTCCGATTGACCCCGCTGTTCCTATACACCCCATTTTACGGTATCTCTTTTATGGTTTCGGATGCTTTTATTTACTATTGTTGCTACTAGATAACATAACTATACAGTGTTTTGAGCTGTAGATTTAAGATAAGAGTAGGCGCCAACTCCAAAGTATAATGTTTTTTGCCATACAGAAAGCCAACTTTATAGGTAAATACTCATTTATTACTCATTTATTCAAAAAGATATTTTTACATTTATTTTTAGGAAATGTTGCATGCGAATGATGCTATTATATTTAAAAAGATATGTATGTATGAAAATAAGCATAAAAAATTGACATTTTTTCTTCCGTAACCTCGAAATTACTCAATTATTTAAATAGATATAAAAATAACTTTAGTTTTTTTCTCTAGGACTTCAAATTCGAAAACCATCTGAAGGAGGGCCACATAACCCCTCCTAGGAAACAATTCTGGATGCATACATAAATACATAATTAAAATACTTCCATATTGGTGCCATTGGAAACTAAAATATTTCACTCTTTCACTTTGTCTCACTCTCCCTCACTTACGTAAAAGCAATGTGTTCTTAGATTTTTTTGCCCCGATACTTCTTTACTTAAATCTTCAATGAATCCGTTTTCCCTTTCATGCACCAGGAACGTGGAGGTCTGATTCTTTCCCTCAGCTGATCCAATGCAGAGGCACTCACGATCTCGGCGAATGATCGGCCATTTTATGCATTCGCGCGACGTGACGTAGATGGAAGACAAGTGTTCGAACTAACAAGCCTGCTCAAGAGGGAACAATCGCTTCATAAAAATCGAAGTGCTATGGCGGTGCACGTTGGCGTGCTACGGAATTATCTGTTCAGATGAAAGTGAACTAGAGAAGGAATGGATATTTCCTTAAAATATTGTTTTTCATTCATATGATTCTAAAATGAGATTAATTTTTTTCTCGTCATTTTGTTTTTGGTTCACGATATAATGTATTTCAAAGGGCAAAAAGTCAGGTAAAGAAACACACGGTTGTTTTCTGAGCCAATATACGAGTTACGCGAAACTTACTCGTTACAAATTATTCGTAATACAGTAAACTCCCGATAATCCGCGGAATATGGGGGGGGGGGGCAAGGTAACCGCGGATGATCGAACGATAGGTAAAAAACGACATGAATGTATGCAATGGCTAAAAAAAGTTAATAACACAACACATAGACTTAAAATGTAGCTAAAAATGGCAATATTGAATGTGAACCAATAACAAAAAATGGAAAATAAAAATTGGAAAGACCGGCAGATAACACTGGTCGACAGTGGTTCACTAACAACAACCAAATAATTATTTTTATTACGTATTCATATAGTTATTTAAATACCTGCAAGTAAAAAAGTCCCACCACGTCTCAATTTTCCGTAATAAAAAAAATAATTTTTTACTATTTTTTATGATTTTCACACCAAAAGCCTATTTTTGGAGGGAAAAGGAGCAAAATATTGAATCCTAAATTTTTTTGGAGGTGAAGGGAGACTCAAACTCCGAAATCATGACCACCGATAACAAAAAGGGGGGACGAGGGGAGTGTATCCCCTCAAAATATGCAAAAAATCATGAAAAAGTATCTTTTTATTCTGGTTCTTTAATATGACGTTTTAAATTTTTTTTCTGGTGTAAAATCAGAGTATAAGACCCCCTTCTATTATTCCTATGCCTAAAAAAATTTTCGCGCTGTAAAATAAAATTTAAAAAAAAAAAGAAAAAAAAAAAGATCTTAAGACTGACACACGCTTCATCAGTATCACGCAGTATCAGAGGGGGCGGGGGGGGGGAGGCTTTCGGCAAAAAGTGGAGAGTGATGGAGAGGAAAGGGGCTATATTTGGATTTTGGAGATAATTTTACATAAGAACCAGAAAGAATACGCAACCATTCTGAAGACCTGCGATGTGTCTCGTATTTAGCGTGCGACAGTCATAAAATCGGTTTTTAATTTTTTTTATTTTTTACAGCGCGAAAATTTTTTCGGACGTAGGAATCATAGGAGGGGGTCCTATCCTCTGATTTTACATCGAATTTTTTTTTTAAAACGTCATTTAAAAAGAACAAGAATTAAAAGATCATTTTTGTTGATTTTTTGCTCATTTTTAGGGGTACACCCCCCTAAGAACCCCTTCTTTGCTATTAGTGGTCATGATTTTAAACTTTAAGTCTCTCTTGAAACTTCAAAAAAAGTTTGGAGTTAATATTATGATTCTTTCGTCTTGAAAAATGGTGTGTTTTATCTGTTTTTTCAGTTATGTTCAGTACTTTTTAGAAATTCATAACAAAAAAACTGTACGTGCTGCAGCTTTTTTACTATTATTTTTGAATTCTACACTGCAAAATTAGTTAAAAACAGTTAATTTCATCTTTGTTAGGGAAAAAAAGTGAAAATTTGTCGACTAGTGTAATCGGTCTGATGTCCAACTAGTGGCTCTAACTGGTTTTCTCAAGAAGAAGGACTATTTAACAGTTTTAGTAAAAACATATACTCATTTCAGGTTTTTGTATGCAGTAACTAACAAGCATCCCGTTTTTAGGCTACTGGGCATAAATGAGTTAAATGTTCATCAGAAGAAATTGTATTTTTACAAATAAAATATATTTCTTATGAAAACTCTTAGCTGTAGTGCAGTAAAACAATTAACATGTTAAATTTATTTCCTCAATTAGTCAACCGTTGCGTTTTAGTTAGGAAACTTTTAATATCTTTTTGAAGAAAAATTTGCATCATCCATGAATGAAATGATTTGGTTTCACTTTTTTTTTTCATCCTTTATATGATTTAAGTATGAAAGTACATAAAGGCATAAAAAATAATGTAAATGCAGTGCCATTGTACAATTCAAAAATTTAATAGGTAAAAACTAAATAAAACCAGAGCATTTTTTCGATTTTAGCATTTCGATTCGAGCATTTTTTAAAAGCAGCAAGTGATAAAATTAAAATCGTTTATTATTACTTTGTTTTTAATAGTTTTCCAAATGCAATAGTTAATAATAATAATAGTTAAGAATTAATTAAAAGGTTTACACAGTCTCAGCAAACATTTTTATCAGTTATAAAATTATTTGTGCCTTCTTCATAAAAAACAAAACGTTGTAAAGATTCAAAGTTCATTTTTTGAGACTGAGCATTCAATTAATCAATCATCTCTTAATTTCTAAACGTAGCTAGGCAAATTAATAAATGAATAATAGTAATCAAGAATGCGATTAAAGATTTTGGAGTCTTCCTAATCATTCGTAGATGTAATAAAATCGATTATTTATTTCTTTATTATTTATTTATCAATTATTAAAACTGATAACTTTTATTGACTTATTTATGTAGTTTAGTTTTCAACGTCATGAACTAAATACCCAAGAATACACTCCGAGTTGGAGTATATTTATCTCAGATATTTCGAATAAAAAATTATTTCTTGTGTATATTTTTTTCTTTTTTCAAGACAAAAACATTTCTATTTCACTTAGCTGTATATCGCAATTCAAATAGAAAGGCTGCAGTTTCTGGCTAATGCCTGCTGAGCGAGGTAAAACTGCTCTCATGAAATGTGACCTGTCCAATAAGACAGACAGAAAATTTAAATTTTTTTACCTTTTTTGGATAGTTTCTTAAATTACCACATGATGGCGTATTCAAACTTAGAACTGCAAATGAATGCTTTTGAAATACTTAAAAACATCTTTGAGAAATCAATTGAAAATATTTGCACTCAATTACGTCAATTATATATGCAGTTTACTTTTGACCGTTTAGTAATATTTAAAGAGATTACTTTTATTATTTTACTAACCTCATTTTTTCATTTTGTTTTAATTACATTTTCATCGAAATGGGAAATTTAAATAACCTTATTAATTTGAAACAACATTGTTAGACAAAAAAATAAAATAAATTATTTATTCGCATACTACTTTCTTTTTCCTTTTCACTTTTTAATGAAAAACGTTGACTGTTGAATTTCAACTTAATTACGATAATTAATTAGCAATACTTTAGAACGCCAAAAACCGACAACACTATCAATTATTAATTAATTAAATAACAGTTGTGGAGCGCTAGAAAAATATTTGTTTCTTTGAATATATTTTTTTTTAGAAACGGCTTTGTGGTACTAAAAAGTAAAACTTTAAAAATGCAAATACTTGAGAAATAAAAAGTAACCCAATGTGTTAAATTGTTTAAAAACAAGAGCAAAGCAAGTTATTTCATAAAAATAACGTTTATGTCGGCTAATTTGAAACTAAATGTAAGGCCATTATGAAAGTTAAAAGCAATTAAGAAGAAATTGGAATGATTTGTTGGTAATAAAATTTAAAATCAATTACACCAATAATAATTAACGCATGAGTATAAAAATAATTTAAGCAGAACCTAGTTTTCTTTGTTCACATACATATTTTTTTCCACAGAAATGGAAAGCAGCATGAGGCAATGTGTAACGCACAAAACAGACCTAAGGAGTTTATAAATATGGTCTCAATTGAGTATAAAAGGAAACATAAGTAGCTGGAAACACAAAAAAATACCACCTTTAAATAAAAAATTCAACTTCGGCAGAGATGGCCTATGTCTCATCCTTCCTTTTTTTCAGCGATTGTCCATTTTTAGGAAGGGGGTGATACGCAGATGAAAATTGTGAGGAATGGTGTTCACAAATTGATGGGGAATTTGAATGGTGTAGAAATTCTATCCTATTTTCTAAAGGAATCGGGACTCG
>JAXGGA010012692.1:0-37857 GCA_038373865.1 Uloborus plumipes | reverse complement strand
CCGCTTAATTTTTGTTGCCGCACCTTCACCTTTAGGGGTCCATAAAAACTAAACAACTCAACTTTAGACCTTATTTGGCACATTTTGCTGACGACTTGGCAATTTGAAGACAATATTACAACATTGAGATTTTTTTGTTCTTTTAAATTTTATTTATTTTAATTTTTAAAATTCCTAATGTTTTTTCTCATTAAATGTTAAGCATGTACGACATGTATGCATGCTTGAATTTTTATCATTCGATAAATTTGGAACTTCATTCGGAAAATTGATAATTTCCCCCCTCCCAAAAGTTTTGATTCTGGGCGCGCTTGGAGACAGGATATACAGGGTGTCCACTCCAATCGTGGACCAATAGCTAATTTCTAAACCGTTGGAGATAAGCATATAGTTTATTTAGGAAAAAATCTCCAAATTACGAAAGAAATTTTGGGTCTATTCAATGTCTTTCAAAAAATCAAATTTTGAAAGAGTTACGAAATTTAAATTTTTATACAGCCCCCCAGTCCTATCAATCATATTTAGTAAAACATTCTTGACACTGTAACGTTTAAAACAAAAAAAAATCACTCTTCTACCACAAAAATTGACCGAGTTATGACGTTTTGAAAAATCAAGATTTTGAAGGATTTCACATACGGTCCCTTACGCGATCTCTCGATGACGTCATGAAATAATGCAAAATCTTGATTTTTCAAAACGTCATAACTCGGTCAATTTTTGTGGTAGAAGAGTGATTTTTTTTTTGTTTTAAACGTTACAGTGTCAAGAATGTTTTACTAAATATGATTGATAGGACTGGGGGGCTGTATAAAAATTTAAATTTCGTAACTCTTTCAAAATTTGATTTTTTGAAAAACATTGAATAGACCCAAAATTCCTTTCGTAATTTGGAGATTTTTTCCTAAATAAACTATATGCTTATCTCTAACGGTTTAGAAATTAGCTATTGGTCCACGATTGGAGTGGACACCCTGTATAAACAAGCATCAATTTTACTGAGGAGCGATGATGTTCGAAAACAACAATAGTACTCACTTTTCAATGATGGATGGACCCCAAAGGTGAACCAGGATGTCGCATAAAATGGTGTACTCAGATGGCAGGAAGGTGCATAACTCCGATACCATATTAGTCACTGTCCTGTTGTTGACTTCTGCCACTTGTTCTATCAGAGCAACCAGGATTGTGCATGCTGAAAGAAGCAAGAACAACATCTGCATTTTAATCTCATTTTCGAAATTAACGTTGAAATTATTCGGGAAAATGAAAAAAAAAAAGGGGGGGGTATACAGTTTTAGATTGTTTCGAATCGAATGAACTATTAATCATGTTGCGATTCGTCTTTGAACATGGTTTTGTACATTCAGAGATACTTTTAATGCCTCTACAAGCGTTAATTCATGAATTGGAAATCGGACGCCTGCCTCAAAAATTTAAATCGGCGTATGTGCACGTTTTGTAATTTAAGAGCAAGAATCTGAGAGAGTGTCACGCCTGTGATTCATGACGTCTCAGATTTTTTCCAAAAAATTACCAAATGTTTATTATCTTATGGAAAGACCAAATCCAGAATGTTTTGTTCTAAAGTTGAGTTGTTTAGTTTTTATGGATCCCTAAAGGTGAAGGTGCGGCATCAAAAATTAAGCGGATTTTCAAGACATGGAAGTTGCTGTGAGCTAAAACTCTTACCAGGAACTGTTGAACTCCAATTTTCTTTTTGTATATGGAATATAGAAGGTTCAAACTTTACAAAATGAATGTTAAATTTGAGGTAAGTTGTTGCCGTAAGGTCGGTGAAGGCCCTCAAAACAAGGCATTTTTGACGTTTTTCAGCATTTTTGAGGACCAAAACCAACTTGTACATTTCAGTTGCCACGTCAAAAGTAGTGTCGTTTGAAAGACCAGTGTAAGCACTTTAAAATAATGTATAAATAACCGAGGAAAGTTCAACGTGCTTTTAGTTGCGTAAGGCCGAAATATGAAAAATGTCATATTTTACCGATATTCAAACGGTCATAACTTCCTCTGCCAACAACATATTGAAATTTTTTTTTTGCCAATGTCATACTCTAGTCTTTGTCTTAACAGAACAGTTGAGTCCTTTGAGGCGAAATGTAAAATTTTTTTTTACAAAAAATGTATTTTTTCCTGTGCATTTTTGTAAAAATTTTTTTTACATTTCGCCTCAATGGACTCAACTGGTCTGTTAAGACAAAGAATAGAGTATGACATTGGCAAAAAAAAAAAAAAATACTTCAATATGTTGTTGGCAGAGGAAGTTATGACCGTTTGAATATCGGTAAAATATGACATTTTTCATATTTCGGCCTTACGCAACTAAAAGCACGTTGAATTTTCCTCTGTTATTTATACATTATTTTAAAGTGCTTACACTGGCCTTTCAAACGACACTACTTTTGCCGTGGCAACTGAAATGTACAAGCTGTTTTTGGACCTCAAAAACGCTAAGAAACGTCAAAAATGCCTTGTTTTGAGGGCCTTCACTGACCTTAAGGCAACAACTTACCTCAAATTTAACATTCATTTTGTAAAGTTTCAACCTTCTATATTCCATATACAAAAAGAAAATTGGAGTTAAACAGTTCCTGGTAAGAGTTTTGGCTCAGAACAACTTCCATGTCGTGAAAATCCGCTTAATTTTTGATGCCGCACCTTCACCTTTAGGGATCCATAAAAACTAAACAACTCAACTTTAGAACAAAACATTCTGGATTTGGTCTTTCCATAAGATAATAAACATTTGGTAATTTTTTGGAAAAAATCTGAGAGGTCATGAATCACCTCATAATGCTAGGTGTGACAGTTTCTCAGATTCTTGCTCAACTTAAATAAAAATTTAGAATCGTGAGAAATGGAGAAGATAGGGGAGGATCTAGGGGCGGATTCAAAAATTATTCAAGAGAAGGGAGATTGATTTTTATTATTAAACTAGCGGTACCCGCAAACGGCTTTGCCCGTGGTATAAAATTAAAAGTTCATTTGTAAAAAAATGATATAGCAGAAAAAAATACTCTATTTTAGTTATAATTCAACTATAATTCCTTCAAAGTATGATATAAAAATTTGGTATGGACCCTACACTACTTCCTTTTACGTGTAAATTTCTTAGTAGATGCCTTAAGTGCTAAAATAGTGCTTGAAGTGAGTAAGATAACAATTCAAAATTTGCATCCCTAGTTTGCCACGAAACAATGCAAAAAAATGTTTTACAATGATTAATCTCCTAAATATCGCCGATTTTAACATCATTCAGTAGATTTTTCGCAAAATATCGCCAATAGCGCCAAATTGAACCCAAAAAAAATTTTTTTTCGCTAAATTTATTGCCAACTTGGCGATATGTCGCCAAATTGGCGTCAAACACTTGGTGACCAAAAGCTTGGCGAGATATCGCCAAGTGGTCGCGCCAATTCATATCACTTTGGTCTGCATTGAAAGCCCTGATTACCCCATAAAAGGGGTAAATCACCCCCTTTGGGACATTCGAATGCAACCCCAAAGATAGGTGCACAAAAATAAGCCAAAAGAAAAAATAAGAAAAATTTTGTTGCTCACAGAAACCAACAGAAATCTTACCAAAGTTTAAAAGAAGAAGAAAGTTTTCTTTCCTAACTTCAAGAACAAAATAATACATTTTCCGAAATGACATACTTTAGAAAGAACGTTGCAATATCGCAATAAGATAGAAGTAAATATACTGAAATAGAATTGAATGCCAAATTGTAAAAAAGTCGCCAAAAAAATAATTTTTAATATTGTCTTTCATTCTTTATTAAATGCAATTATTGCTGCAAATTACAGTCCAACAATAAATAATCACATTGCAAAAGTATATTTGGAGCAATTTTTTCTTTTAAACTCAACTGATCCTAAAAATTTTAAGTATTAGTCATAGAAATTTCGTGCATTATTCTTCACAATGATAATAAAAACAATAAACATCGACAAAGATCAACCAGCAAACGATAAATTAAAAGCTAAATTCGTTCACTCAAGCCATTTGCTGCAATTTATATTGAAATAAATTAATAATGAAGTAAAATATGTTTTGCAGACGATAAATTTAGAATGGTATCCTGTATTTTAAGGAAAGGACTCGATTTCTCATTTGATTGACAGGTGCCATCTTATCACGGTTTTTAATATTTCATTTGACTAATTTTAATAAGGCTTGGAGTTTGGATTGTTACAAAAACAAATACATTTTTAAAATTATTAAGGGAAAAAGAACGAAATAAAAACGTAACCATGGTAACAACATGAAAAGTTGATTTCCGTTGATAAAATAATTCATTTCATCTCTATTTTCAAATAAATTTTATTCGCGAGCAAAGCCATTTTAGAATCGTTTGGCTTGCTTTACTGAAGGTAAGCCTTGAATTTCGGGATTCTAAAAACAATTGTTACAGCTCTCCTGATGATCGTAGAAACTTCGAAAAAACGTCATTTTGTGCAGAAAATTTCAAGCTTTCGAATGACATAAGACTTGAAAATGTGTATGGAATATTTCTTCCCTATTTTATCGAATTTCCGCTAAGAATTCGAATAGAAAAAGAACGAAATGGAATGTTCGAAAAATCGCTTCGAGGTGCAAAACTACATGCTACAAACTAATTTTGTGCCAAGTGGCATGAAAATCGACCGAACGGTTTTGGCGCTACGCGCGTAACAGACAGACAGACAGAAAGAAAGAAGGACAGACAGAACCACCTTCAGCTTTATTATTAGTAGAGAGTAGAGATAGAGATTGTTACTTTGTACACTGATTTGCAACAATGATCACATAAATTTTGGACTTCAATTCCAAAACATTTTCGGGGGAGAGCCCAAACTTCCTCCCTTTAATATCATTAAAACTCGTCTAACATTAAGTTTTTTGAACTTCAATATTGAAAATTTACCTGGGGAGTCCCTATCCGTAGGCGGTGTTTATGGGAGTACCAAGGGGTGCACAGCACCCCTAATAATTTTTATTGTGTTTTGAAAAATTCTGAAACTGAATGTATTCCAATCAGGGAACATATTTTTGTCAAATAACACACATTTTTTCACTGCGACACTTGCAAATTAATTTACTTGAAAGCAAACCCAAAAATACTATAATACATATAATTCAATCCGCAGTTTATGGTACGATCCGTGTCTTTCACCACATATTTCCAGTACGGGAAAAATAGGACTGTACTACATATTAAGAATAACAGTACGTTAATCCATTTGAAAAAAAAAGATCAATAATTACATGCAAGTAAACACATCTATCATTCTTGCTGCATTATAGAATAATAGTATACTATGTAATTGGGTATTAATTGATGTATCATGAGAGCTTGTTTTACGTTTTAAAAACAACCATGGGTAACAAAAGTCAGAAAAAAAGAAAAAAGTAGCGATTTTAAAATTTCAAAAATGAATCTTTTTGCAGATTTTCTGCAGTTATCTTCAACTAAAAGAAGAAATTTAGCAATAAGCTGCGAAATTTCTGCAGTTTTTTTTTTTTTTTTGAAAATTTTTTTAAAGTATATAATTTATGAAAGCACATAATTTCTCAATCACATAATCATTTTCTTGCGAAAATGTAGTGTTTTGAGCCGAATAAGTGTCATTTGTGATATATTTTGATCCGCTTTTAATTTTCAAAAAGCTGCAAAATTTAAAGACATCTGCAGAAAAACTGCAGTTTTACTCAACTATGGGTTCATTACACGTCAAATCGCCTAATTTAAATAGTCGGCCGTGCCGTCATGTCTCGGATTTTGTTCAATATTTTTTTACGGATAGATACCTATGAGATAATTTTTTTAGATTTTTTGAATAAAAATTTAGTGTTGTAGAATTTTTTGAAATTTTGATTTTCTCAGAATTTTTGCTTTTTTATTTTTGGTATGCATTTTGAAAAAACTCTATAACTTCCTCATTTTTCATTCAATTAAGCCAGTTTACGTATCATTTTAAAGCTAATTATTTTCTCCTTCAATATTAGTGACAAAAATGAAATTCTGAAAAATAGAATTTTGCCAATGGTCGTCTGAAGTCAGATTTTGTGTTTTTTCAATTGGTATGTTCAGTAGGTCATATCTCCGGAGTACCAACTAAGAACTGAACAATTTATTTTTTCAGTGATAACAACATCATATACTTTTTATGTATAAAAAATTGGAAGGGTGTTTTTTGTTGTTTTGGAATAAAAAATTCAAGTGTGTTTTTTCAGTTGGTATGATCAATAGGTCATATCTCCGGACTACCAACTAAGAAATGCACGACACTTTTTTTCTGTTATGACAACATCATACCCTTTAAATGTATAAAAAATTAGGAGGGTGCTTTTTGTAGTTTTGGAATAAAAAAATCAAACGTGTTTTTTCAGTTGGTATGATCAATAGGTCATTCTCCGGATTACCAGTTAACAACTGCGCCATTTTTTTTCCATAATGAAAACATCATGATGTTTTTATGATCAAGAAATTAAAAGGAAGTTTTCTTGTTATTTTGAAATAAAAATCTTACATGTTTTTTTCAAAAAACTTTACTTTAAAATCAACTTTTGAAACTTAAATTTGAGATTCATTCAGCATCATACTTCACAAGCAGATGAAAATGTATCCTATTTATTACATTCAAATACTTAATGGTAGTTTTAAATTGTTCTATTGCTTGCATGCTTTGGTAGTGAAAAGTCGCTGCATAATTATTTTACTCTTCAGTAATTATTTGCTAGCCACTCCATCAACCGATAGGAATTACGATAAAGTAATCTGAAATGTCTTTAAATATACTTTCATTCATAGTTTGACAAAAAAAGACTCGTGAGCTCTTGGTGGTTGGAAAAATTTTATATTTGGTTTCCATTATTCTGAAATCTACGCAACATTTTATAATTTGTTATTAAATGAAAGCATAACAATTTCATGAATAATAATCTTTGTTTCTACGATGTTCCGACAGTGGCAACAAAAGGTTTTTCAAACACAGAAACCTTCTTCACTAATATGCCCTTCGTGTCTAATGGCTCGAAGAAGTAATTCTCTCTGCTGCCTACTATTATTAAGGCTCTTTCATATCTTTGCTTTAAAAAATCTTCATTTGTAACCACTTCCACTGCTCAGTGGCGTAATCTGAGGGGGGCATAGGGGGGCAAGTGCCCCCCTACTTTTTTTGGTCCAGGGGCAAAGTTATTATTTTGCCCCCCTAGTTTTTAAGTGAAAAAAAATTTTTTAATTGTTTGTCAAATGATGCATACCTTATTTTCAAAGGAGAAAAATGTAATTTCCTAAATGTAACCATTGTAGGAAAAGATGGGACACAGAAACAGTCTCGGTACAAGGAAGCAACCTCTCTTCCTGATAGCGAGCCCCCACCCCCTTTTCCTTGGAAACTGCTTAAGCAATAAATAGGGTCTGATTTTATCAATAAGACCTCACTAGACACACATGGTCAAACAAGGGGCTCTGAAAGGACAAAATCTATTTAATTTACGTTGCTTAAGGTATCTTTGAAAAAAGCAATTTTGAACGAAAAAAGATGATAAAATTGCATAATAAAACAATACTTGTACCTGATACTTGAAAGTTGTTTGGCAAATTTAATTGATGTTTTTCTTTTTACTTCCTTTTACGTAGTAAAGAAAGTATTGTGATCGCGAAGAAAAAATCACTCAAATTTGAGTCTAAATTTTGATTTTGCTCACCCCCGAATGAATGTTCAGTAGTTTTTTCGACCTGTCAGCACGTGCATATGTACCTACCAACATATAAGCAGCCGAAAAATCCTTTTCAACCACCCCCGAGTTAATTACGACGAGTTTTCTCGTGACGTCTGTATGTACGTATGTGCGGATGTATGTCACATAACTCAAAAACTATACGCCGTAGAAGCGTCTAGCTCGGTATGTAGTCTCTGAGGATGGTCTAGTTGTTCACCTCCCTTGTGGTTGCATTCGAATGTTCCCAAAGGGGTGTTTTACCCCTTTTTTTGGGGTAAATCAGTATTAATTTCAATGCAGACTCAAGTGATATGAATTGGCGCGACCACTTGGCGATATGTCACCAAGTGTTTGACGCAATTTGTCGCCAATTTGACGACATATCGCCAAGTTGGCGACAAATTTAGCGAAAACATTATTTTTTGAATTTGGGTTCAAAGTATTTGAATTGTTACCTTGCTCACTCCAAGCACTTTTTTTAACACTTAAGGCAACTACTAAGAAATTTACACGTAAAAGGAAGTAGTGTGGGGTCCATACCAGATTTTATTATTATTATTATTATTATTATTATTATCTTTTTTTTTTTTTTTGAAAAAGTACATTTTGCATTATTTTAATTGAAAAAATCTGGTATGGACCCCACACTACTTCCTTTTACGTGTAAATTTCTTAGTAGTTGCCTTAAGTGTTAAAAAAAGTGCTTGTAGGGAGCAAGGTAACAATTCAAATATTTACTCCCCTAATCTGCCACGAAACAATGCAAAAAATATTTTACAATGGTTAATTTTCTAAATATTGCTGATTTTAATATCATTCAGTGAATTTTTCGCAAAATATCGCCAATAGCACCAAGTTGAACCCAAATTCAAAAAATAATTTTTTCGCCAAATTTGTCGCCAACTTGGTGATATGTCGCCAAGTTGGCGTAAAACACGTGGCAACCAAAACCTTGGCGACATGTCGCCAAGTGGTCGCGCTAATTCATATCACTTGAGTCTGCATTGAAATTAACACTAATTTACCCCAAAAAAGGGGTAAAACACCCCCTTGGGAACATTCGAATGCAACCACAAGGGGAGGTGCACAACTAGACCATCCTCAGAGCCTACATACCAAGCTAGAAGCTTCTACGGCATATAGTTTTTGAGTTATGCGACACACATACGCACATACATCCACACACATCCGCACATACGTACATACACACGTCACGAGAAAACTCGTCGTATATAACTCGGGGGTGGTTGAAAAGGATTTTTCGGCTGCTTATATGTTGGTAGGTACATATGCACGTGCTGACAGGTCGAAAAAACTACTGAACATTCATTCGGGGGAGCAAAATCAAAATTTAGACTCAAATTTGAGTGATTTTTTTTTCGCGATCCCAATACTTCCTTTACTACGTAAAAGGAAGTAAAACGAAAACTCTTACAAAAGGTTTGCCCCCCTACTTTTCAAGGCCAAATTACGCCTATGCCACTGCTGTAACGAAAAACATCTGTATCCCCTTTATGTTTTGAGAGGCAAATTGAAATAGATCATGTGCATTTAAAATCTGTCCTTCGACAGTTCTTTGAAGACTTGCCCTTATTGCAAGCCGTTTTATTGTGCCCCCTACTCCATCGCATGCATTCTTGCCATGACTCGTGGCAAAGAAATGCCATTCAGCTGCCATGTCGTGGTCTTCCTTGTGATAGCATAGTTTTTTTTTTTTTAATTTTACGAAGTTTTTAAACTTATCGAAAACTTGATTTTTAAAGAAATTTGTTTCAAAAATTCAATATTTTTTTTTTAAATTTCAGAACAACAAAAAACAGCCTTCTAATATCTTGATCATAAAAACATTATGATGTTTTCATTTTAGAAAAAAAATGGCGCAGTTGTTAACTGGTAATCCGGAGATATGACCTATTGATCATACCAACTGAAAAAACACGTTTGATTTTTTTATTCCAAAACTACAAAAAGCACCCTCCTAATTTTTTATACATAAAAAGGGTATGATGTTGTCATAACAGAAAAAAAGTGTCGTGCATTTCTTAGTTGGTAGTCCGGAGATATGACCTATTGATCATACCAACTGAAAAAACACACTTGAATTTTTTATTCCAAAACAACAAAAAACACCCTTCCAATTTTTTATACATAAAAAGTATATGATGTGGTCATCACTAAAAAAAAAATTGAGCAGTTCTTAGTTGGTACTCCGGAGATATGACCTACTGAACATACCAATTGAAAAAACACAAAATCTGACTTCAGACGACCATTGGCAAAATTCTATTTTTCAGAATCTCATTTTTGTCACTAATATTGAAGGAGAAAATAATTAGCTTTAAAATGATACGTAAACTGGCTTAATTGAATGAAAAATGAGGAAGTTATAGAGCTTTGTCAAAATGCATACCAAAAATAAAAAAGCAAAAATTCTGAAAAAATCAAAATTTCAAAAAATTCTACAGCCCTAAATTTTTATTCAAAAAATCTAAAAAAATTAATTTGAGTTTATCTCATAGGTATCTATCCGTAAAAAAATATTGAACAAAATCCGAGACACGACGGCACATAGCCTTAGGCGATTTGACGTGGAACGACCCTATGGGAACTTCAAATCGCAATAATCTTATGATTTGACCATTTTTGTTTAAATAGGCGGCTCGTGCCATAGGCGGCTCGTACAGGGAGGCAAAGGGGGCGACTGCTCCCTCACTTCGAAAAGTAAAGGGATCTTACCCAATGACTTTTCAGAGTTAAAAAGTAATGTTCAACGGAAAAATGATTTTTTAACTAAATGAATTTATTTATTTCACAAAATAAAAGCTGAATATTCCTCAAAATGGACTTTTTTCGTGTTATTTTATAAAAATAGAGTTTTAAATCGGAATGTTAAGTCTATTGTGGCCTTCTGTCATAATTTTTGAGGCACTTCTTAGACATTTTTTACCGGTCATTTAATTAGTATCGTTAAAATTCAATCATGTAGGGGAAGACCGCCTATATTGGACCATTGCTTAAATTGGACCTCGGGCTTAAAATCTAGTACGGAGATCTGTGCTACATTTTAACAGTAAAAATATGAAGTTTTAGGTATAAAATCAATGTGTATGAAGTTTCACCAGTTTTCGAACTGTTTAGCGTGAGTTACGGCTTGATTTGTGTTGAAAACGTGCGAAATCTTATTTTGTGGACTTGTTTCTAGCAGGATAACTCAAAAACTTGTGAATTGCGGTAAAATGCTGTTACAGTATTATAAACTGTGTTTAATAAGGATTACATTGATGTATTTATATGCCCGATTGTGATAATCTTTGACAGAGCAATAAGCTGAAGAATAAAAAATGGCGTGTTTTCCTTTATTGGACCGAAAAAATTTTCCTATATTGGACCGGCGGTCCAATTTAAGAATATGATTTTAAATAAGACTTTTTATTAATCGTAACATAAAATAAGTGACTCGTCTTATTTAATAGCGTAGATAAAATTATTTTAAGCACACTTTAACACCTATTCACGATATTCATTTAAAATTTTTTATTAAGCACAGTTTTATCAAGTAGAAGCTGCAACTTCTTAAAATGCATGTTTTTTTTCTCTCCATCCATTAAGCTGCAGTTTTAGGTTGTGAAACATATTTATTAACTTAAATAAAATGTATGCTGGTTTACCGAGAGAAAATTATGAAATTCTTCGATAATTTCAAAACGATTTTAAAAGGGAACAATTTATATGCTACTAAAATGTTTAATGTAGATGAAGCCGGTTTTTTCATTGTCCAAAAGCCCCAAAATATATTGACGTATAGAGATAAACACCAGGTTGGAGCAGAAATGAGTGGTGAACGTGGTAGAAATACACTGGTTATGAGTACACACACTACATGAGTGCAACAGAATTGCAAGCTCCCCATGCTTATTTTCAAAAGATTACGTTCCATGTATGAACTTATCGTAAAAGCTTCCCTGGTGAGCAATATGCTTGTTCAAAAAAAAAAAAAAGGTTGGATCACAAACGATAATTCACACAATTTATACAACATTTCATCAAAACTGTTAATCCAAGCAATGTAAAAAGAATGTCTTTCTATCAATGCATAGGCACAGCACTTACATAAAGAACATTGATGCAATACACTTGGCTAACGAAAACGATATAATAATAATTTCTCTTTAAGCACATCATATACGTAGATGTGGTCTTTATTCAGTCTTTGTCTACATATTTTAATCGAGCATGTGATACATGGATGCGAGAACATCTAATGAGATTCATTATCTAATATCGCACAGGAGAACTGTTTGGTAACTCTTATTGGCAAACCGCAATCAAGGCCATGGCAAAAGCTGTGAGTTGATTCTAAAGAACAGGAGTTTAGCCTGTTAATTGACATGTGTTTAATGACATTGATTTGGCTGCACCAGAATTAGGGGCAAGTAATCCAGATAAAACTACTCAAAGTGAACACTGAACAGGTTACATGTTCGGTGTAAGTTGTACACCATGTACAAGAACTAGCTACGACTTAAGTTAGCACAAGTTCAGCAGAATCGGCGGATGGTTCTCATCAAAACATGATTGTCATCTCTTAATTATGATATTTTAAAGCCGGCCCACATATAACCTTTGCCTAAAAAATAGAAGGAACAAAAAGGAAGGCTATCTCAGCAATCATTCTAACGCCGTATAAAAGAGGCATAGAGCAGAAAAAGTCACACAAGAAGAAGCAAGAAACTGCACAAAACAATTGTTACTGCAATATTTGTCATACAGATGAAGCGCAAAATATTATTAAGTGTATGAAATGCCATCGGCGAGTTTATCAACACCGCCTAAGTGAGGCTGAAGCTAAAGAAATTCTGTTGCAAACCCTGGAAAAAAGCTGTGTAGTTCAAATATAAATTATTCTATGATTTCTTCGTACGGTCCAATTTAGGAAGCGCATGGTTCAATTTAGGCGCATATATTCCTAAATTAGACTTTTGTAACTTTTTATAAGATAATTTTTTAAAAAATAATTTTCATATTTTCAGAAAATATAAGCTCCTAGGGCGGTTCCTGATTAAATTTAGCTCACGATGCCCTATTTTGCATTTCTGTTTTGCTTCACATTGAGCGACACAGGCCTCCTGTTCTTAGGGGGTCCAATATAGGCGGTCTTCCCCTAACAAAATTTTACTATAAAAAAACAGCTTATGGAAATGCTGCCCCCCACCCCTCTATTTCTTGACCCCCACTATTTCGGTATACCAGTCGCTTATGGCGACAACCCTATGATTGGATCACTTTCGCTTAGTAAGCCTTTTACCATTGTGTTAGGAATATTTTTACCAACATTTCTATGTATAACTTATTAAGAAACTCAATAAGGGTAGGTCAACCTAGTGGGATTTTATCTTAGACTATATTCTGTTACTAACTATAAAAGTTCAGTCTGATAGTAGAAAAAAAAGGAAAAACTGTCACTGGGCCATTCCATAGTGACTAACGTAATATTCAGAGCTGATTTTGTAACTGATTTTACTTGTAACTTAAAGGATAAAAAATATTTTTTAGTTATGCTGGTGGATTTGCAATGTACATGGTATCTATGTATCATTTCTGCTAAGAATTTAAAACAAAACTACTGGCAGTATATATTTTTTCAACCAAAATAGCAGCGTGACTAACGTAACATTTTTGCAACCCTGAAAATGAATGCTCTTGTTGTGAGGCAAAAATTTCTCAAAGTGAAGCAAGTGTTAAAAATTGAATGATATATTTGAAAAGGGTGTAGAATTGGCTTTTAAAAACATAAAACACATTTATAAAATCTTAATTTTTTTTAGTCTTAAGTGTAACACTACAAACAATTTATTCTGGCTAATCTCAGTGATAATTACATTACTTTTTCAATTTTTTTTAACTTCTTATGTTGTATGATTTTTATTTATTTATTTATTTATTTATACTTTTTTCACTTCAGTATTTTTTTTCTTCAGCTGAGGTTGACATTTCTATGGAATGACCCCACTAATCCATCAAAAGAAAATTTCGAAGTTACGTCAGATTTATTTTATTCGAAGAAGGGAAGTCGTCCTTGATTTCTCGAAATTCGTGATGCAACTATCCGAAGCAGACGGTTAAAGGTCAATCCTTCACGAATTACTTGTGTCTATCAAATTACCCCATTTTAAATCCCAATGCACTTCCGAAGTTAAAATTTCAATATCTCATTTTATCTGATAAGTGATGATTTAGACTGATTAAAAGAGCACGATTTTGTTCCCCTTTGCACTTTTTTACGTTCTTAGGGAAGAGATCTCCACTGAAGAATACACGTGAATACATTGTGAAAAATAGATGTTTGTTTTTACAGTACAGTACAGCTAATTTTACAGTAACTTTACAGTAATAAACTGTAAAATTGCCATTACAGTGAACTCTCACTTATGCGCTGGCCCAAGGGACCAACAGAAAAAGGCGCATAAGTGAGAGAGACGCGTAAGTGAACAAGTCTATTTAAAGGACTAAAACGCAACAAAAGTTCTAATGAAAGCATGAATAAGAATGTTTATAGAAAATGCTCGTATTACTACGGTTTTGCAACTACTGTAACCTAACTACAATGATAACGAGAAAACAAAAACTGTAGCCATACCCAATCACAAACTGGACCTTTTAAAACGATCCATAATGGATAATTGTCCCTCTCCGAACTTTAGTTCATGAGGAAAAAATGCCTTTCGTGAGCAATAAAAGCGAAAGATTAAAGAGGAAAGTGAAGAAACATGCTCATGTTTTAAGAAAATTAATTAAATTGCTTACATTTTTCGAAAAATTCGGCGCATAAGTGAAATATTTACCTTTAGAACGACGCATAAACGAATGAAATTATCATTATTTTACCATGGAATGTGCCTGGACCACTGAAAATTTTCGTATAAGTGGAAAAGGCGCATAAATGAGGCGGTATATAAAAGTGAGAGTTCACTGCATTACATTATTAGACTGTAATAAACTACAAAATTGCTAGTTTCACAGATTATTACTGTGCATTTTACAGTTTTAAACTGGAACTTCTGCTGCCAGTATTTTACAGTAAAAACAACAGCTTTATTTTTGCAGTGTAAGTTTTTTTTTAAATAATGCGCAAAGACTCGAAGGTACATAAACTACCAAATCGAATGTAACAAAAATATTACAAAAACAACAAATTCCGATTTTAGTTGTTTTCCGCCTCTCCCAAGTAATCAGTTAACAATTCTCAGGGCAAGGATATGTTGATCATTTAAAAATTCTCTAAAGTGTCCTCAAAAATGCAAAAAAAAAAAAAAAAAAAAAAAAAGCCCGCCAGAGCAAAATCAAAATGACCTAAAAGGATAAGTAATGTCCTATAAATTTACAATTTTTTTCCCATAGGTTTTATTTTTATTATTATTTTAAATTATAAATCGTTATTCGTATTAGTAAATAAAATGTAAAAGTATGTACTCATGGGAGAAGGGGTCATTGGGAGGAGGGGTGATATAATACAGTGTGAAATTATTTTGAAAACATTGATTAAACAGTGAAATCATTTCGCGAACTACGCAGTAAGTACAATTGATCACGCCAACATACTCAAAATACTGGAGAGTTAAAAAAATTACCAATTCATAGTGACAAACTATGAATTAGTAATTTTACAGAAATAAACGTTAAAATTGCTAATTTTCTAGTTTATTACTATGCATTTTACAGTTTTAAAGTGGAATCTCTGCCGCCAGACTGTAAAAACATCAGCTTATTTTCTGCGCTGCAGCAATTTTATAACACCATCGCTACACACTGCGTACCCTTTTTTTACAAAAAAAAACTGTGCAATAAACATTGCTCAAAATTGTTTGTTTGATAAGTTATGACAGCATTTTAAAAAGAAACACGAATGATTTCATCAAAATGATTTAATGCTTGTTGCAAAACATTAAATCATTTTTGATAAGACACTGATGCGCAAGAAGAAAATATACTGATTAGAATCTCTGATCGATAGCTATAGGACCTCCACACCTTGCATGTTTGTTTACATTTTTTATCGTTGTTGTTTCCGTATTTATGATTCGCTTAACTTCTCTTTGGGGGAAAAAAGAAAAACGCTTCAATACCTTTCGAAATGATTGCAAAAATTAAAATATTCTTTCTTGAACAAACATTATTTGTCGTTGTTGTAAATAGACATCTAAATATCAACAAATGTTTGATAAACTTTTTATTTTACTTAAAAGTTATACTGAAGCATCTGTTTTTGAAAGCCCCGATTTTAGATGCTTTTTTTGACCATTTTTAAAATTTTTGTTTTTTAAATGATCATACATATGGTTTTGATCGCGTAAATTGGGAAATTAAATATGAAAAATTGTTGTTATTTTTCTCACAAATATCTCATCCGTTGTCCTGTAAATTAGTCGAAAATTCTTTGATTTCAAATTTGATTGACTCACATTTCGAGAGAGATTAATTTGCGTCTTCAAAGATTTAAAAAAAAAAAAAAGTGGAATTTTTTTTTTCTGCTGCCATATTGGGAACGATAAATAAAGAGCTCTTGTTTACTGTCGGTAATTTTTTTAACAAAATTATACAGATATTTATTCTGACGCTGATATTAACAATGATTCGAATATTTTGTGTCGCACAAATTTAGGCCTGAAATGCTCCCGAAATTCCAAAAGTATTGAGAGTACTTCAGGAAAAAATGATTCAGTTAGTTTCGAAATTACAAACGATTAAATACATTCCTAGTGCACTAGTGAGTTAAACTAATAAAATACAGTGAACTCTCACTTATGCGCCGGCCCAAGGGACCAACAGAAAAAGGCGCATAACTGAGAGAGACGTATAAGTGAACAAGCCTATTTAAAGGACTAAAACGCAACATGGCTTCTAATGAGAGAATGAATGAATAAGAATGTTTGTATAGAAAAGGGACATATTGCTACGGTTTGGTAATTACTGTAACGTAACTACAATGATAAAGAGAAAACAAAAATTGTAGCAAATCTAATTACTAACTGTTCCCTTTAAAACGACTCATAATACATAATTGTTCCTCTCCGAACTCTAGTTCCTGCGGAAAACTGTCTTCCGTGAGCAATAAAGGCGAAAGATTAAAGAGAAAAGTGAAGAAAAACGCTTATTTTTTGAAGAAAATATTATATATTTTTTTAGATTTTAGAGAAAATTCGGCGCATAAGTGAAATATTTATCTTCAGAGCGACGCATAAACGAATGATACTACCATTGTTTTTTTATGGAATGTGCTGGGACCATTCAAAATCGTCCTATAAGTGAAAAAGGCGCATAAAAGAGGCGGTGTATGAGTAAGAGTTTACTGTATGTCAAGCAACAGAAAACCCCCCCAAATTTTATCGTTACACGAGTGAAAGTAGAGAGCGAATTCGAGATCTCTCCGTCAGGCAGGCGTTGGTATAGCATTTCTTGAAGAGATAGATTAGGCTGCTGACGCATATTTTTCTGTAGAATTTACTTATCTCTTTTTGAAAAGCGCTGAAGTAGTGTCGGGAAATCAGCTTTCATTCTTTTACAGCGAAAGTATTAAAGTATTATTATTCACTGCTATTTTAGCATTAACTACCTACACTGTTAAAAATGAATGTTGTTTTTACAATATAAGTCAGCTGATTTTATAATAATAAACTGAAAAAATTGCTAATATTACAGTAAAAACTAAAATTTCTACTTTTACAGTATTAAACTGAAATTGCTAATTTTATAGTAATAAACTGCAAAGTTACTAATTTTACAGTTTATTACCTTGCATTTTACAGTTTTAAACTGTAACCTCTGCTGCCAGTATTATACTGTTGTTTTTACAGTATAACAAAGCTAAATTTTGCTGCAATAAACTAAAATTTCGAACTTTACTGTAAAAAACTGTAAAATTGCTAGTTTTACAGTTAATCACTGTGCATTTTAGATTTAAATTGGAACCTAGGCTGCCAGTATTATACTGTAAAAAGAACAGCTCATTTTTTTGCAGTGTATCAATTGCACCATTTTTTCGGCAGAGCCGGTTAAAAGTTGCCAGAAATCCTCAATCGTAATGCATTACTCAGTTTGAAAATGCAGCATTTCTTTCCTTTTTTTGTTTTTTATAAATTTACTCTTGCAAGCATTTTTTATTATTATTTATTTTCATAATAACAGCAAAGCAAAAATCTTTTTTTAGCCTTCATATTCCTTTACAGCTGGCAAAAAAAAATCTTTTTTTGGTAAACAAATAGCTAAGCAAACTGGAAACAAAGTTCTCCCATTTACGCAATCTATTCCGCTAAAACTTTTCAACTGAAAAGAGATTTAAGAAAAAAAAAATCTGCAAAGCTCATATTCACCGAAAATTTAACCTAAATATGTGTATAGCAAATTAAAAATCAAATTTTTGGTAGAGACTTCAGTAGTTAACTTGTGTGTTACACAAACTAATTTCTAATTAAAAATCCTAATGATTTCCACTCAACTGAGATGATTCTCCCTATCAAATATAGTTGGTATTTCACAGGAAGCCATTTGCTGAATAATTAATCATATGATCGATAGTAAGTGGAATCATGCTTTGTCGGACTTGTGAAAGAAAATAAAATAAATAGAAGAAGAAAATTTTTGGAAGAAGTAATTTCAAGGAGGGGAAAGGAGATCGTGCCTTGTACAAATTAAACAATGAAACAATATCTATCACAGTAAAGTTCCGATTATCCGTGGAATAGGTTGGGACGGTAACTGCGGATAAGTCGAATTGGCCGTGGTAACACGCTCGATAAGGCGTCGGACTCGTGACCGGAGAGACCCGGGTTCGATCCCAGCCGATCAAAGATCCACCGTTTTGATTAATGGTGGCTGGGGGACGTTAAAAATGTCGTGGTCACAAAGTCCTCCAAGTGAAACGATACCTTTGGGGGGTGCTAGGCCGAGGGTTTGCTCGACCCTTGGTTCTGGTTCAAAAAAAAAAAAAAGAATAAAGCGCTCTTCAGGGCCCTATCCCAGTTAAATCACGAGTTGTGGTAGGTACGGGGGACCCTGGAGTATGTGAAGTGGATAATCCGAATACCGCGGATAATCCAAAAAATGGGCAAGAAACGATACTAGTGTTTCCAATATCTAAAAAAAATCCGTATCACAACACATAAATTTAAATTACCGTAAAGTCGGGTTACTTGGACCCACAAGGGGGTTACTTGAGCCCACAGTAAAATGATAAAATCGGGGCTTGGTACTAGCGTTAGAGACTGCAGAGTGCTTCTACCTAGCGGAGAAACGAGGAACTACGTACAAGTCTTCAACTAGTAAGTACCAAACCAACATTTTATCATTTTACTGTAATGGGCTCAAGTAACCCCCTAGGGTCCATGTAACCCGACTTTACGGTATGCTAAAAATGATAACACAGAATGCAAAAAATTCTTTAAAGGCTAAAAACGACTGATAGCGCAAAACGCACTCGCCGCATTTTTCTGCATTCGGTGAATCATCACGGTAAGAAAGTGAAAAAAAAAGTGAAAGATCCTCAGGTGATCGGCATTTTCTGTATTCATGGATTGGTACAAGGGAGGGGCGATGGAGGCGATCGCCCTCCCTTGAGGGACTATCGATCAGTAAATTTTCAATATCGAAGTTCAAAAACTTTGTTTCAGACGATTTTTAGTTCCGTCGCTCGTTGCATGCCCGGAAATGTTTCGGAATTGAAGTCCAAAACCTATGTGATTAATAATTGAAGGGCTTGCTGCAAAAAGGAGGTAGCTCCATTTTCAATGTCTTCAATATGTCTGTCTATTAGAACTTAAAATAAAGGTCACCTTTTTTGTTCTAATATTAAAAAAAATCCTCTTGTATACTTCTCAATGCAGTTATACAAGAGAATTCATAAAACTTAAAGAAACTTTTAAAATGCGATTTTCTGCTATAAGCTTTAATGCACACATTTTGAAGACATTGAAAATGGAGCTACCTCCTTTTTGCCGCAAGCCCTTCAATTGCAAACTAGTATACGTAATAAAAAGTAAGTAATAAAATTTAATCGTCTCTCCCTTGAAAACTTTCTGGATCCGCCCTTGACTGTATAAAGATAAGAGAGAGAGAAATGCCTTTGTACTGAAAAGTTAGAAATGAAATGCAGTAGACTTCAGAAATCCGAACTAATTGGGCCATAGACAATTCAAATTTTCCAATTGTGCAAATTTTCGAAAACAGCCAAGAAAATTCCGTTCGAGAAAACAGAATGCTACGGTATTTAATAAACAGGTTTAATAGTAGGCACGTACAGGGGTGGATACAGAAATAGGTTTTGGGAAGGGCCTTAAAAATAAAAAGTGCCCCCCCCCCCCACACACACACATATATTTTTTCTATAAAAAAGTTCTCATGGGTCTTTTAACAATGTTTCAAAAAGCCCTTAAAGGTCATTAATCTATTTTAAAGTACAGGAGAATTACTTACTAATTTACTTCGAATAAGATGGCAAAGGGTATTCTTCAAAAACTTTTGTCTATTAACAAAATCTTATACAATTTCCCCAAATAGTATAATAATGCGCGGTATTACTTAGAAACATTGTCATAATGATTAAAACAAGAGGTTATTAAAAGAGAATAATAACTTTTTTGAATTAAAAAAGAATTAATGAACGAATCGTGATATTATGTACTCTTGAATTCCAAACTTTTTTTTATCTTCACAATGGTTTTTGAATTTTTTATTCTACAATAATTAGAAAGGAAGTTACAGTCATTTGCATGTACAACTTTTTTTCCGTACTTTTTAAAGTTTTTTAACAGCTCTATTTTTCGTACCATTTTTAAAGTACAAATCTAAAAATTGGCAGTGTTGCTTACCTTATCCCTCTGTGAGTTCTTTACACCAAATTTTGTTAAAATCGAAAATATTGAGGTCAAAAACCTTTTTTTTTTTTCATGATTGATTTGACATGAAATTGCCCTAAAAAATGACTTTAAAATATTTTTTTAGCAGCAAAAATGTGATGCGCAGTAAATAAACTCAATAACTCTCGGCCGCCAGACACCCGCATGCTGCTAAGAAGAGCGATACATTAAAGAGACACGTCTTAAAATTCTTGTTTTTTCGAAATACTCGAGACTAAGGGGAGCTGACTTTCCGACATTTTGGTTCCAAAAAGACACGTATGGTTCCACTCAGTGGTTGGAAAAACTACATATTTTTCGTAGCGAACTACAACTACAACTACTTTCTTATAAATGTAGTTAACTACAGCTACAACTACTTTTTTTTTAATGTAGCGAGCTACACTACTTTTGAAATGTAGTTGCTACTTCGCTACTTTTTAAAAAATAAATAAATAACAAGGATACACCGTTTGAGGAACGACCGGAAAAATTCGAAAAGTGGTTTAGATTGAAAAATTACCTCATTCGAATATGGAATAGAAATAGGAATTGTCTTTGAATGTATTTGTAACTTTTCCTTTTGTTCCTTTTTTTTGCTAAAATTTGATTTGTCCTTTTTAGATTTTTTTTACAATTTTACGAATATTCGCCACAAGAAAAACCTTGTTTTTTTCCTTCGTTTTCTTTATTTTTTAAATTTTTTTCATTTATTTAGTTATTTTTTTAATTTAAAAGTTCCAGAAATCGCTACAAACTACTATTTTTTGTATCGCGCTACGCACTACTCTACTTTTTTTAAAAAGTAGTGCGCTACACTACAAACTACTAAAAAATGTAGCTACTACAGTAGTTTCGCTACTTGTAGCGCGCTACTTCCGACCACTGGTTCCACTGGTATGTGTACAAAAACCGCGTTGAAGAAAACTGGTGCAAAATATATATACTTCAGGGGCTGACCTAATTGAGGATATTTCATTCATTTAAATTGTAGACAAGCACGAGGATGAAAATGGGTTTCTTTGCCGGAAATATTTCCTCATAAGCTAGTATTTAATTTGAGAATTCAGTTATATTACTAGATTTACTCAATGTGACGTATTTTTAACCGACTTCAACAAAGGAGGAGGTTATACAATTCGTCGGAGAAATTTTTTTTTTTTTGTATGTTATAAGATTACTCGAAGATGCCTGGACCGATTTCAAAAATTCTTTTTTTGTTAGAAAGGTCTTTCTTTCCGATTGGTCCCATCCTCTCGTGGTCCGGGTTCGATAACGGGAACCTGCAGAAATCTTTCGAAAAAGAAATTGGGATCACAGTAATCGTAATAATGACCATTTTGAACGCCAGGCTTCTCTGGATTGCATAATGAAATTCATTTCTATGGTCTTTTTGAAAATTTTAAACCGAGTATCTTTCTATGTCCTGCTTTTTTCTCCTGAACTCCAACGAACTGAGAGTCGTACCAGGTACTAATTGATTCGTAATATTTTAGGTTTTATTAGTCTTAATTTACATAAGGTTTGATAAAGGAATTCTGAAGAAAGTGAGGAAAATCTCCAAATATTTGCTTAAATTTAAAGCGATTTGTCCTAAATGATTAAATATGAAATACATTGTTACAAAACGTGATTGATAAGAAAGAGTTATTATAATGATAATGAAAATTTTGAATGAAGGCTTAACTGAAGCAAACATGAAACTCATTAGCGCCACGTACGTAATACGTCGTAAAATTTTATGAACCGCGAGAATCTAGTGTTGTTTTGAAATATAAATTAGTTGAAAAGCCGTTAATATTTAGCCTTTGATTAAAGTAGTACACAAATAAATACCAGAGAATAACAAAGATTATTTTTTAGTGTCAATCGTTTAAAATTTTAGACGCGTTGATACTTTCCTTCTTTTTTTTCCTTACATAGTTTATTTTATGAAGCATTTACTTAAGCAAATTAGGTGAAGTTTTGTAATGGAAACATTACCTTATTTCATATGTACATTTACACTAAAAAGAATAAAATAAAAATATTTTTGAAAAAAAAAAATTGAACCGACTTCGGAACTTCACTCAGTAAGTGCTCTAAAAAGTAAAAAATAATTTTATTCTTTTAACACCATCTACACTACGTTTAAACATAAGTTTTGAAGTCGGTGCAAAAACTATAAATGAAATGATGTTTAACTACATTTTGCCAACATTTTTCAGAGAAACCATTGAAAATTAAGAGCTGAATATTTGTACCATTACATAAATATGTGGTTGTCAATGTAGTGTATGCGAATGCGATTAAAGAACCTGGATTCATTGCAATTTATATACATAGTTAAATTATAGTTTCGTATGATTCTATATAGTGTTTTTGCGCCGACTTCAAAACTTATGTTTAAACGTAGTGTAGATGGTGTTAAAAGAATAAAATTATTTTTTACTTTTTAGAGCACTTACTGAGTGAAGTTCCGAAGTCGGTTCAATTTTTTTTTTTCAAAAATATTTTTATGACGACATAGCTACCGTTGATTAAACGAACGAATTTCCAAACACTTTAAACGAGGTTGAATCTAAAGCCGTCTTGGAACCAAAATGTCGGATAAGTCGGCCTGTCCTCTATAGGGGTTCAACGTTCAACTCACGACAAGCCCCCGTAAGGACCGGGCCCCTAGTTTCTGACATAGCGAGTCGTCGACCCTGGGGATCTCGGGAGTAGACTTGACACGTCCTATTATTGTCCTAAGGACGTCCGGAAGTCTGGTTCTGTAGCCTCAGGATGGCCACAGGAGCGTTAATCTCTCGCCTACAGAAATGCCGTGCATACTCCACTCGCCTACAACCTTAAGGTTGAAGGTACAAAAACGGAGCATTTTGATGACTATATATGAGTGTCACGTTTCAAGACGTTTTTAGTACTTTAATAAGGATGCAATGATGGCTTCCATGATATGTTGAGAACGATGGCAGGATACTTTGTTCTCGTATTCAGATTATCCTGTGGATGCTATTAATGTTTTTTTTTTTTTTTTGATGGGTTAAGTATTAACTGAAATTTTGTATACAATTGAAATGCTTAAAAAACCTTAAAAAAATACCAAGATTTTTTTAAGAATCTTAAAATGTTTAATTGTTTGTTTAGTTGCACTTGATATGCGTTGCCACACACATTTTTTTTTCTCTCGCTCATCTGTGAAACTTCTAACGCTGCATTAAATATAACTATCGCATTTCATAATTATGCTTAAGGGAATAAATGTAAACACGTTTTTCCAATTTATACCATAGAAAAATGTTTAAAATCTGCTTTCTTTGACATTAGTGTACTGAAGCTCTTATATTATAAATAGAGTTTAAATTAAAATTAAAATTCAGCTCATACTTCCGTTTGTGAACATAAAATGAAATGGCTGTTTTAGCATTGAATTTTTAAAAAAATCAGTTAAGAAAAAGAAACAGAAGTTCAAACTAAGTTTAATGAATTATTTTTTGAGTTAAGATTTTAAATGCTAATATCAGCATGAAAAATTCATGATATTCAATATCAAAATTAATTTTATTGAACATCTGACCTCGAATTTGAAAATACTGCAGGGTCTGAATAAATCGAAGTACGAGACCGGCAAAAGCTTCGAGTTCGTAGTTTCGCGTTATAGGAGGTTCTCATAGCCTTCTCAAGAGATTGGGACCCAATGACAATTTCGAGATAAAGGAATAGTATTTGAGTTATCGAAGCTCGACAGTATGCTGCTAGTTAGACTTCGAAAACGATAGGTCCATAAAAAAATACTATATATAAAAATGACAAAAAAAGCAAGCGGTAAATAGAGGGGAAGCCATTTTAAAATTGTTATATGTTAGACGAAAAAAAAAAAAGAAGAAAAGAAACAAAAGACGCGTTTTTTATTTATTTAATTAAAATTATAGACACAGGCAGTAATTTTTCTAAAATCTATTCCTCCTAAAATGATTAAAATGCATAGATATGAAAAAAACGGAAGCTTTATTTTTCGAGCATTTTCTGTATGAAACGTTTCATTCTATGTTCCATCACAAATAAAGTACCATTTAAATAACGACAGCAGTCTCTAGCTATCCTTATTAAAAAATGATGTTCTACAAGGGGGGGGGGGGGTGGAGAAAAAAAACAAAGTAAAAGTTTCAATAAATGTCATTACATTATGGCGCACTACAAAACTGTTGATTAATACCAGTGTATTATATAAAGCTGTTGAGTACTAGCGAGCCATTTGACGGTCATCATGAAGCAAATGAGTTCGTGAAGCAAAAGGTGAAATTTTAGTAAGAAAAGGATTGTTTTTATTCTTTAAGAAGGGTACTAAAATGAATATGAAAAATTTGTACTTCGAATGAATAACATACACATATTTAGGCGTTTTTTTTTTCGAGGGAAGGGGAGTCCCGTTTTTGAGGGAGGGGTGGGTGGGCATCTCTGCTAAACATCTATTCATAATATGTAAATTTTAGGCAAGAATTCAAGTGAAACATGGACAATCGCAACTCACCAATGCAGTCGCAAATTCCCAAATTTGGATACGTTACAATCGCTACGAGATGCGATTCTAATATAATCCAACTTCCAGCAGCGACTGCAATGGTGTGTTTCACTTGAATTCCTGCCTTAGAAATTAAACTTAAAACTGTCAGCTAACTCGAGACAATTAAAATTTAATTACATTTTTAAAATTTAAAACATGAGAAATACATTGAATGAGAAAAAAATCTTAATTATTCAATAAAAATCAAATATTAAACTATTTTCTGACCTTGGCAAGCTCTTCCTCCATTTATCAATTCAATATCGGTAGAAGATGGGGAATCCGCTCCAGCAAAAAATATTGCAGAGGAAAAAACTGTTAATGACAGCGCAATTACAATTAAATTGATCTTCATCTTCCTAATTATTTTGAATCCCGGTTTTACTTTTCAATTCAGACCGCCTGCATGTTTTATATGTACTAATTCTAGCGGTCATTTGAACTTCGCTCCGATGATCTGATGATGATCTTGCAATTCGAAATAAATAAAACGTTGCTGTAATTTGAGTCATAACAGGAGAAAAGAGAAATCTTTATTTTGGGCATGTGGATCACTTATTTTGACATTTTGTTGCGCGGCTTTTGATAAACATGTGATAACATTTTAAAAATATCACTGCGCATGTCCCGTTTAATTAAATTATCTTCTTTTAAATGGCATCAAAACTAGCGCTCCACTTTGGCGTGTTGGCGACGTAAGGCGAGGTTTATAAAAGCGATAAACAGGTTGCTATATTTTTAACTGACTAAATTACGGTATATATTTACCGGAAATTTTTTCACATTAAACTCAAATTAGAAAGATGTTAAAAATATGAACTTTATAGTGGTGCAGTAGTTTGAAATTTTCTTTTATAATACTGTATTCTAGAGACATTTAGGTATTGTATGGTAACCCCGTACTTTCAAACCGCAAAATTCAAACATTCATACGTGCCTCAACGAAATTGTGATTGATAAGTGAAGTGTGTGTTTAAAAGTACGTTGTTAATTTGTGTCGTCTCAGATTTTCATCGTTAATTAAAAATGGATCTTGACGATTCATTTACTGTAGTAAGTCGTTGTTTATTTCGTTTTTCCATGTAGTTTTGTGAATGTGTTATCTTGTTGACTTCAGTATTAATTTAAAACTGACGTAGCTCAATGTTTTTATTAGTTAAAAGGCCCTTTTTGTTACTGATATTTGAAAATATTGCAATTGAATGAGTTGTTTACGGTTGTAGAACTATTCGTACGCAGAGGAAGGTTACATTTTAAACGTTTTAACCATTAATTTAGAATTCCATTCGTTATTTTTGTCGACATGGTTTTTATAGTGAAGTTGTTTTGGGGAGGGGCTTCCGAATTAGTATCAGGGACATTTCACAGTATTTTGTCCAAAAAGTTTCCGCAACAATACTCATTGGGTATAATTTTTTTGCAATAGATATCTGAAGTGAAGAATGTTTAAATTGTGAGAATATGTTGATTGTTTTGAATTTGTTTGGATATTTATAGTGATTCTTTTCTTTTGTTTGTGTTGTGAATTCAGAAATATGTACCTGCAGGGTTCAGCACAAAAAAACCAAAGTTTTGTTTTTGTGGCTCTAAATAAACATACACGAATAAATATTTTTTATTTTCTTTAAAACATCATTCGACAAAATTGTGCAAAAAATTGTATTTATATTTTTTAAAAAAATCATATTTTTGGCAGCTTAAAAAGTGTGCTGGACTGTACAAGTGCTAGACTCTAAACTTAACTTCAGCTATGAAAACATATGTCTTTTGCTGTCATTTCAGATAACTTAGAACACAATTAGAATTCCACTTTTGAATTTAACTCTTAAATTCTAGAAAATGGAAAATCTAAATTATCTTCAATAACACATGTAAGAGACAGTTTAAAAATAAATTTAATCTTAAAATGAATTTAAAAGATCATAACTGCACAGAATCGGGGAATTTCTTTCGCACTGCTCATGTAAAGGGCTAGTGTATGGCATTAGTGCTGAGGTTAAACAAGTTGTATGGTCGTGCACCATGCAACGAAAAGATGTTCCTAATGCTGCTGAAGGATTTTTGAACATTGCTCACTTAGAACCGAGATATAGCCAATGTGAGGGCATTCCACATGCTAGTATAATGCATCACTTTAGAATTCATTCATCAGCAAAAAGTGATTTGCAGTGTAACTCCGCATATGCTGAATCGAAATAAGTTGATATGTTTTTACTGGGGTTGGCATGTTTTTGCCAAAGGTGGAAATAAACGAGGGAAAAGAAGTAAAAAGTGTCCCAGTAAAAATACCTTTTTGCCACTTTTTTGTCAAAGTAGCAAAAATAATTGACTTTATTTATAGGAATGGTGTACTAACTTTTTACTATTTTTTTTACTTTGAATATTCATTGAAACTGCTCTCTTAGTTAAAGACTTTTTTGTTGAATATTGACACATCCTATCATGCCCCTTCCCTCTAAACAGGGGTGGTAGTTTTCAGGGGCTACCCCTGATTTCAGGGTTTTCCAAATAAGTATTCAGGGTTTTACAGAATTATCTTCCACATTTAAGTTTGAAAGTTGTTTTTTTTTTTTTACTATCTAGGTTACGGGCTTTTATAAGACAGAAATTTCAATTTTTAAATGGTTTTCTTTTACATTCTTGAGACTTGAAGTCCTAATTTTCTTCAAGTTAAATGAGCATAAAATATTATACTCATTTCCTATTTGTTGTTTTGTGTTGATTCCATTTACATTTGCAAATAATGTGAATGCTCCTCCAAAAAAAAAAAAAAAAACTTTTTCAAAAACATCCCTCCATAAATTTCTATGATGTAATCTGCGCTAGCCTTCTCTACTTTAAGGTGCCTGCCTACCTTCGGAGGGAATTTTTGAAATATTATCAAAAACTATTTTTTAAATAAGTTTTATGATAGAATTCGTCTTTAAAAAATGGAGAAAACATCAAAAATAGCTGCATAATTTTTAAATTTTGTTTTTTGAGGGAAAACGTATGTGAAAATAGCAATTAAACGGTATTTTTGCAAAACATCAAAACTCAAGTTCAAATTAAGATATTTCTGTTCTGTAATTTTTTTTATCATTAGTGACACCCATTGCAGGGAATGACCCTTGCTCAGAAATGTAAAGACACAATTTAAAAAATTATGAAAGTGAACATTTCTTTAAATTAAGAAATTGTCGAAATATGACTTAATTTTAACATGCTACACATTACAAATCATTAAATAATGATGTTCCAATCATCAGAGAGAGTCATTCCCTAAATCAACTCATTAGTATTGACAAAAAAAATTTCAGAATATTACAAACATAACTTTTTGAGTTGAGCATTAAATCAAAACATTAAAAATTCAATTTCGAGAAAAAGGCAAAGGAAAGCTGCTTCCGGTTACTAAAACCCTTAGACCTTTAATATTAAAATGCCTGTAACTTCGGTTCTAAGCAAGATAGAAGCAAAATTCAAACTGATTTGGAAAGCTAAGAATTAAAACTTCAATACTAAATTATAAAATCAAAATTTTTTTGACCAAAAATTGCATTTTAAAGGTAGGCAGGCACCTTAAGGGCATCCCTGCTAATGAAACACAGATCCTTAGAAATTTTCAGGCTTCATTACATTTCATCTTTTACTTTCAGGGTTTTTGATGTTGAGTCGCTATCACCCCTGCTCTAAATTCACCCTTTGCAACACCTGCCCTCTGCATGTATTTTCTTTATTTCACATATTAGACAAAACAAATAGCACTATTTGTGCATGACATATTATTTGGACTGCAGCCTTCCACCATCTGTGGAGGGGGGATGAGTAGGATTACTTTTCGATTTGTTAGATGGAAATCAAAGCTCTAAAAGGAAATGATAAAAAATTAAAAATAATGAAATTGGGATTGTCCAAGAGAATTTTATAAGGATTAACTTAAAAAGTGATTTAAATCAATTGATTTAAATTATTGACACACTGCTAAATAAGGAGCTGAATCAAGATAAAATCACTTTATCACATCACACGCAGTCTCTTTAAAAAAGGGAATGGATTGCTGTCCTATTTAATGCCCAATGGTGGGCAGGAGAAATAGTTAATGGAGATTTAAAGAAATCTGTGTTTCAGCCGGTAGGTAATAGCAAATTCAAACCACTAAAAAAACAAGAAAAGTAAACAATTCCTGCCACAGGATACTTAATGAAACTCCCAGGAGATCCAGTACCCATCGATTATTGATTAAATTACTATTTTAACAGGGTAGTGGGAACTTGCAACAGTTTATCGGAAGAGGCAGTAAGGAGCAAGGGAGTAGATAGCGTTCACCGATCTGCATCGGGGCCTACAATTTGACTAGGACCAGCCCATTTGGGCCCAGAGCCTGTTGTTGGTTGTCGCATTTGTATTTGGAAAAGTTCACCTCAAATTTTAAAATGAAAAAACTTTGAAATAAAATATAAAAAATGATTTTTAAATCTAAAAACTTTTTCTGTGAGTATGATTCGGACTAAGAAGTATAAAATAAAACAAATATATCATTTCAAGATGACAACAGTCAGAAATTTCAGTTGATCTAATTATACCTTTATATGTTGATTAATTCTAAAACATATAATAAAATTTATTGTAAAAAATTGATAGAAGTAATGAGCGGTATAATGAAAATTATTCATACTAACCTGTATACAGTCTATTTCTTCTCTCAATTTTTTAATTCAAATTTTATAAATCATTTTTTATATTTTATTGTGTTTATATTAAAACCAAAAATTTTCAGAAACTAATACAAAGGACTAAAGCAAGAAGAAAATATATTGATTCCAAAATGAATGAAACTGCTGCATCGTTAGGCAAGAAGCGCAGTGTACTGCATGATGAATATCCAAGTGCATCAGAGAGTAAGTTTCTCATATTCATCTCTTTTGCATTTTTTTTTTTTTTTTTGTCAAATGAATGCTAGAATCTTAAATATTTAAATCATAAGTATTGGCCCTTTAGAAGTAAATTCATTTATTTGTCACTAGGGTTATTACCCGGCGTTGCCCGGATGCTTATTAATACAACATATGTAGTGGTTCAAATAGTGTTGAATACAAATAATGATAGTAGTAATCAGGGGTGCAGAACATGTTCGATCCGGCAATCCTAGATCGGGGGAATTTTGGTCTTTTGGGGAAATTTTTTACGAAAAATAAAAAATGAATCTGGAAACCTCTTTTCCAAATTATAATAACAGTAAAAGATTGCCTTTTCTCTTAATTGATAAAGGTAAATACAACATTTTTAGTTAATGTGCTTTTATTCATAAGTATTAACTTGGAGAAACAAATTGTAATTAATTGAAATATATTTTACTGTGGTACATCTGCAGTGATGCGAAATTAATTTTTTATTTAAGCTTATATATATCGTTAAATTTTTGGGAAATTTTCGCACGGATTGGGGGAAATGTTGGATGGGAAAACATTTTCTGCACTCCTGGTAGTAATTGTCTTTAACTTATTTCATGCTAAAATGAAATAGGTGAGCCTTGAATTGATAATTCATTGTAAATCGTAATCCTTGTCAGAAAATATTTATGTTTAAATATGTTAAATGTTTTCAATTTGTATGCTTAAAGGCTTATCTCTATTACTCTATCTATTCAAAATTGAAAGTAAAAAGCCATTTTGAGACAAAAAATTTGATTTTTGGGCTTTTTGGATTTTGTTTTATATTTCAAAACCCTGCCTATGTGAATTCTAGTGCATCAAGGAACCTCTGTGCCAAGTTTGATGAAAATCCGACATTAATAGGATTTGTATAAGAAACAAACATACATAAAAACAAACAAACATGCATCCATTTTTTATTTATATATATATTGATAAATATTCAAGTATTTCTTCTCATATTGGAAAGATGTAGTTTTGTCCGGCTTTATTATTTTATGGAATTTTTTAAAATTTTCCTTAGACCTTCAAAATAGTCTTTCTTAAAATTATATTTTGCTTTTTATGGACATTCTAAAATTTAGACAATCAACTATGCAATGCATTTTCACTTTCTTTTTTATAAACTTGCTGTATGTTCTATTACTTTGGTTTTTAATGTCTGCTTTTTGCTTCTTTTTGGAATATCTGTTAATAAAAATAAATAAATGCAATCGTTAAAAATTTAAATGAGAAAAGCAGAAAATAAAATATTCATTGTTTTCAGAATTCTTATAATGTTGAAAACAGAGATTAAGATATTTTTCAAAAAGTTGGAATAGATTATGAGTTGTTAGAGTTATCACATTTTTGTCATAGAGTTATCATATAAAAGTGGAACAAATGGTATTGTCAGAAATACTTCTTTGCTAGTTATTGCCAGAAATGCCAAAATAGATAGGATGCTTTATTTATCTCGATATATATATTTTAAAAATCTTACAAAATATATATAATTTAAATGCTTTTTATCTTATTGTGTTCATTGCATCTTTCAAACAGTAAATTTAAATATTACAGATTTATAAAAAAGTTATTCTGCTATTCTGGGCCCCATTTTAAGATTTTAACTACTGAAGTTTGGGAGAGCTTAATTTTATTTTGGGTTCACTTTCTTGAGGAATTTCTTCCAAATTCATGTGTTTAAACCATAAATGCTAACAATAGTTTAGGACACTAAATTCGAAGAGTTTGGGACTGCAAACCTTTCTAGACTTCAGAATTTTTTAGACTTTAGATCCTGTTTTAAAAAATTATCCTGAAGTGCAATATTCAGCACATTTTTCTAAATTTTACCAACATTTACTCCGATTTTCCTTTCTTTTGTCAATCAATTTCAGTAAAGTTTTTATTTTCTTTTTGCAATTTTATTTTGAAGTATGCTTTTCAGTTTTGGTCTCCTTATCTGAAGAAAAATATTAATTTATTGGAAAGGGTACAAAGAAGGGCTACAAGGTTAGTAAACGGATTTTCTAATTTAGAGTACGATTCCAGACTTAGAATGCTTAATATGTATAGTCTTGAGCAAAGGAGAACCAGAGGGGACATGATTCAGTTGTTTAAATTCATTAAAATGAATGATGTTGCAGGGTTAGATTTTTGCACTGAAAGCAGGACAAGTTGTCATTGTTTTAAGCTGTTAAAGTTTCAGGCTAATCTGTAAATTCGAAAAAATTACTATTTTAGCAGGGTAGTGGGAACTTGGAACAGTTTACCGGAAGAGGCGGTAAGGAGCAATAGTGTAGATAGCCTTAAGAGGGCCATTGATCTTCATAGGGGTCTTTAATTTGACTAGGACCAGCCCAGTTGGACCCAGAGCCTGCTGCTGGTCGTCGCATTTGTATTTGTTTTATTTGCCGACACAGTGGTGTGGTTAAGACGCTGGCCTCTCACGCCCAAAGGCCCTTGATCGAACCCGACTCTAATCGGTAGATCTTCATGATGCAGAAAATCGACAGCGTCCATGTCGTATGATTATATGAGGCATGTAAAAGATCCCTCGAGTACTAGTTTGGCATGGAGTATCTCTTGACAAAATTAAATTCCTAGTGCAGTTTTACATTGATTAGAGCCCAGGTGCCTCCATGTAGTGAGGAAACTGGGCATCAAAATTCTCGTTGCAATGGTATTCCGCCGATAGTGGTGTCACATGAAAAAATTGGTGCCGTTCTGGGGGAATGCACTAGGTCTGCAATTGGCAAGAAGCTAAACGCAGCCCCGCTTGAAACAAAATTTTGTTTTATTCCACAAAAAATTAGATCTATTCATTTTCTACTTTCTTTCCTCATAAACCTGATATTTTAGGTGGGACTTCAAATGAACCAGAAGAATCTCCTAAGCGGCAGTGCATTGAAAGTCAGCAAGATGTCGCTATGAGTGGTGAACAAGAAAAAGAGAATACAGAGGAACATACCTTGTCACCATTTGTCCCATACTCGACTTCAAAAGCTCGAGGATTAGCAGCTCTAAAAAAGCCTGCTCGTGATACTGGTAATTTAAGTTATAACGCAAAATTTTCTACATTAAAACCAAAGAGTGCTTTAAATGAAAATTGATCCAGTGCTTTGTGCTAAAATATAATTAAAGTTAAAAACCAATGTAACTAAAGCACAAATTAGGTAGAAAGTACAGCAAGTAGCTATTTGAAGGCTGCAATTGAGCCTCTTCATCAGTGCAAAAAGCTCAGCACACAACATGAAAGCTGTAAAAGAACTGAGCGCACCACATTGACACCGGTGTATAGACCAAATGGGTCAGCCAATAGGAACTCACGATAGTAGACGACAACCTATTAGCAACAAGTTCCTATTGGCTGACCCATTTGGTCAATACACAGGTGTCCACGTAGTGCGCTCAATTCTCTCACAGCTTTCATGTTGTGTGCTGAGCTTTTTAGACTGATGAAGAGGCTCTGTTGTAGCCTTGAAATACCTATTTGCTGTACTTTACCTAATATGTGCTTCATTTACTTTGGTTTTGAACTTCAATTACATAGTGCTTTGCCAGACACTTTTTTTTTTTTGTTTTAAAAGTATATTTTTGAAATGTGATTGAAACTAGTTAAATTGTTTATGTTTTGGGTTCATGTGTTGTAAAGTATTCCTTTCATTACAATTTTTTCCCTCAAGCACAACTAATGTTTCAAACTTCATATAATTAATATATGTTGATTTAAAAATGATGTTGATTTCAAAGGGCTGTCATGTTAGTTTTTTAAGGCCACTGAGGCACTCCTCTCTATTGAAAAATCTATTGTGAACTTTTAACTGTATTCTTTGAATTTTTTAGAAATAATTTCATGTCCTCAACATTCTAGTGTCCCCCCCCCCTAAAAAAAGAAAAGAAAAAAAGATGACTCTGCCAATGAATCATATTTCGTGATGCATACCCAAAAAAGTTTCAAAGTTTCATGTGTAAACCTACTGTAACAGCTAAGGGTATTTTCAATTATTTTTGTTGTTTTTCATGCTGATTTGAAATTTCACATTGATAATGACACAAAACTTAGTTATGTACTGAATGTCGGAACGCCGACAATATATTCCTTCTTGAAAAAAAAAAACATTGAGAATAATAAAATCATTACATAATTTAAAAGTTGTTATTTGTACTTTAATGCATCAAAATTATACTTTGTTTTCTCTGTAGTGTTAGAAGTAATAAGTTCAGCATTTCTTTTACAAATGTAGATTAAAAGCTCTATAATTTTTGGTTCTGTTTATTGAATTTAACATTAGTTGCACACACATACATATATATACAGGGGTCAATCCAGGATTTTTATCGGGGTCCTGTTTTCGGAATTTTGTGAAAAATAGTATGTAATTTTGTGAAAAGTAATGGTTTTGTTTTATGAAAAATAGTGACGACTAAAAATATTTCTGATTGTTTTTGAGTCTAATTTTTGTGAAGGGTCCATTTTTGAGTTTCTGAATTTTGTTAAGAGTCCGGTAACAGACCTAATTTCTTTTTAGATTGACCCCTGATATATATATATATATATGTGTGTGTGTGTGTAAAATTCTATAATGTTTGCAATTTAATTTCTTGATATACTTATTCTATTGGACAACTATAACGTGTCAGAATCCAATGATTGAAACCTTTTAAATGAAAATTTTGCAGAAGATGGCAAACGGCAATGTTTGAAAAGTGTCAACAACAATGCAGGTTCTTTTGCAGCTACGAAAGAGGTCGAGGATTCTCCATTTGGCCCATTCCATTCTGCTACGAGAGTTAGGGGCTTAGCAGCACTGAGGAAACAGTATTCAAATAACAACGGTAATTTTAGAATTCAGTTATGGAATTATTTAAATAGCCAATTGTGTGTTGTTGATATCATTATATTATTCGGTTAATGCTGTACCACTGCGTTTCCCAACCTGTGGTACGCGTACAATTATCAGTAATGGCAGACATAAAAGATGAATAAAACATGCTGTGGAAAATTTTCCCCAGTAATTTATGAAAATTAATTTAATGAAAATATGATTCTGTTTAGGCGTCAATATACGCAGTGAATGATCAAAAATCTGGCAATCAATATCGTTTATCTTTTAGAACGTACTTTTGACTTAGCCGTTAGCGAATTTTTAAAAATAATGTTATTCGAAACAAGCACAAGGATTGCATTAAATATATTTTATAAAAGTATTTGATTATCTTAAGAGTATAGGGTCATTCCATGTGAAATCAACAAGCCTCAAAACTTGACCATCACCAATTTCAAAAAAAATTATAGGGTTGATTACTTTTATAAAGTGATACAAAAAACTGATTTTTAAAATTTTTTTCAGCTGTTAGTTTTTTGTGTGAGACCGCTTAAAAAACGCAAAAAATGGAAAAAAGTGAAATTTTGAACATACAAAGATTCAATTTTCTCAGCTTGTATTGCAGCTAGAGTCTTTTGTTATATGTCATTGTAAAGCTCTTTAAACAAGCTTTTAAATGATATATAATTTGACAAGGTTTCGTGATGTTAATGTTTCAAGGTCACCAAAAGCATTATTTGACCTTGAATATTTCAAAAAGTGCATTTTTTAAAAATCTGAAAAAAATATATGTATTACTTCCTAATGTAGTGTATATGTGGTAAAATTTGCAGAATGGGACAGCAATGGGATCTGGATGAAAAATGGAATCGACTTTTTACACTCTTACCACTTTATTGCAATGCCTATGGCTCCTGAGGATATATAATACAGAAATATTGCAAACTGCGAAATGTTATTTACAAGTGACGGTTGGCTTATTCCACGTCTTGTTTTGAGAGGTTATAAATAATTCCTTTTCCGTTTCTACTAGGGTCTACTTTCGAAATAATAGCACTTATGGGCACATTGACAACATTTTCAAAGTCTGGATAGTAGATAGAATTTGAGGGTCCATGAGGCTGCAACAGCTTGATTTTCTTCATCTGTGTCTAAGACGCACCTTAGCCACCAATATCCATTATACCTGCAGATTAAGAATCCAACCATTTCTGGGCAATCAAGATCGCCTTTGACAGTTGTAGCACGTTCGATCCTTATAGTGTTGAAAATGAATATGCATTCACTTGCATCTGATTCCTGTTTAATGGCATTACACAATGAAGACTCTGAGTGCCTGGTGTTGTTATTGCCATCATTTTTCTGGATTTCAAAGCCTCTGCTTCCTGTTTATAATGTTCAATTGTACAATATTGAAAATGAATTGATTTGATATGGAAGAAGAGGCTTTGAAATCCAGAAAAATGATGACAAGAACAACACCAGGCACTCAGGGTCTTCATTGTGTAATGCCATTAAACAGGAATCAGAACAAGTGAATGCATATTCATTTTCAACACTATAAGGATCGAACGTACTACAACTGTCAAAGGCGATCTTGATTGCCCAGAAATGGTCGGATTCTTGATCTGCAGGTCTAATGGATATTAGTGGCTAAGGTGCGTCTTAGACACAGATGAAGAAAATCAAGCTGTTGCAACCTCATGGACCCTCAAATTCTATCTACTATCCAGACTTTGAAAATGTTGTCAATGTGCCCATAAGTGCTATTATTTCGAAAGTAGACCCTAGTAGAAACGGAAAAGGAATTATTTATAACCTCTCAAAACAAGACGTGGAATAAGCCAACCGTCACTTGTAAATAACATTTCGCAGTTTGCAATATTTCTGTATTATATATCCTCAGGAGCCATAGGCATTGCAATAAAGTGGTAAGAGTGTAAAAAGTTGATTCCATTTTTCATCCAGATCCCATTGCTGTCCCATTCTGAAAATTTTACCACATATACACTACATTAGGAAGTAATATATATATTTTTTTCAGATTTTTAAAAAATGCACTTTTTGAAATATTCAAGGTCAAATAATGCTTTTGGTGACCTTGAAATATTAACATCACGAAACCTTATCAAATTATATATCATTTGAAAGCTTGTTTAAAGAGCTTTACAATGACATATAACAAAAGACTCTAGCTGCAATAGAAGCTGAGAAAATTGAATCTTTGTATGTTCAAAATTTCACTTTTTCCCATTTTTTGCGTTTTTTAAGCGGCCTCACACAAAAAACTAACAACTGAAAAAATTTTTTAAAATCAGTTTTTTGTATCACTTTATAGAGGTAATCAACCCTATAATTTTTTTTGAAATTGGTGATGGTCAAGTTTTGAGGCTTGTTGATTTCACACGGAATGACCCTATAAACTAATTGTTTTTAAAATTATTTTTACTAAGCCGTTTTTAGTAAAGAAATCTGGCAAAATAATAGGTCAGTACAAAACTTTGAATAAATGCATTCACAGTTAAAGTGAATTTATTATTTCAGTGACTTTGGATCCGGCTTCGCGTTTCGACGTGTTGCAATGGAATTTCTTTCATTATGTGATATGCAAACATGGTCAGGTCACCCTATTAAATGCTTAATGCAATTAAATAGAAACACACTGGCATTTTTTTTAAAAAAGATAAAACACCGAATACAATCATTTTCCCAAAGTGGTACAATTATCCATGATGTAAAATCAAGGGGTTTAAGCTGAGTTTCAAAGCTTTTTGGCAAGAAAGCTAAAATTAGAGAAAAGGCTTTAGCAAAATGCTAAAGATTAATAAATAGTGAATCTGTTTACTATCTTTCTAACCTAGTCTATGTACTTCATCTCCTGTTGAAAGCTAAATTTAAAATTCACCCTTGACATCTTGAAAGAAATAAATTCATAGTACCATTTTTTTTTAATATAAAGTGAAAATTTTAGAAT